>VZTL01005315.1:6147-21489 GCA_013400535.1 Scopus umbretta
TTAAAAAAAAAAAAAAGACCACTAGTCAGGTCATGAATAAACGTAGGCACGAAAGGAGAATAAGGTTTCTGCCATAAGAACAATGTTGTATCTACAGGAAGAGTGAAGACAAAGAAAAAAATCTGATCTATTTTTAAAGTGCAATTTGTTTAATTTATTAAAAGTATGATGTGATATAGATATTTTAATATCAGGAGCTACATTAAAAAATTGATTTCATCCTAGTCCTGTGTTCCGAAGTATTGGCTGACTTACCAGTAAGACAGACTTATCACTGGCTAATTGTAAATCAAAATTACAGATTTCAGTGCTTTGTCATTCTGCCAGAGGAAATCCTTAATCAACAGCAGCAGTACACATTGTATACAACTTCTCATTGAATTATATTTAGCACATCAATTTAGTAGTGAAATTGGAATCTTTGTTCTGTTAGTACATTTCCAATTTTTATATCATTTTTCTAAAATGAAGGCTTTCTTGTCTGAAATCAGTGCTGTTTCACTTCTGTATTTTTCATTCACCTTCCAATTTTTGAAAGGTAGGTTTATAGGTTTATAGGGTAGGTTAGGAACTGACAAGATTGCAGGTGTGAAGAGTCTGTCACAACATACTGTTTCAGGACTTTCCAGGGACTCTAGTTAGAGCTGTGTACGTCGCATTGGGAAGGTAGGAACCATCTGCTTCTAATGGGATAAAGCTTCTGTTTCTAACCCTGCAGGGTTGCAATATATTGAACTTACAGTCTGTCTTACATTTAAAGGCTGAATGCATTTGGAAAGGAAGTTTGAGAGAAAGAAGGAAGCAATTATCTGGCAGTTATTGCTTGAAATTACTCTGATCTTGAGAATAACAGAAATAATCCATGAAGAAATGACACAATGCAGGAGAGACTAAAATGTTTCATTAATTTTATTTATCATGGTGCTCCAAAATTAGGACATAGCTAAAGTCATGACATGGCTATCACTCACAGACCTGATTAAATAGTCCATTCACTGGAAGAAAACTGATTTTAGACTTTGCCAGTTCATGAGGATAGTGCAACAAAAAATTCAGGTATCCAGGTATCTACAGGTAGTTAGATCATGATAGAAAAATATAAACTGAACTTAGTAAAATTCTCTAATGAAAAAGCTGAATGTCAAAACACTAGGATATCTACTAAATGTTATTTACTGGAGAAAAAAGAAATAAGCAAGGCAAAGCAAAAAGGTAAAGCAAAGCAGTGCAAAATGCTATTCCCCTCTATTGATGCTTCAGTACAAACTGAAGAGGAACCCAGCTGCCTCTATTTAGAGGTGATTAAGTAATTCCTCTCCAAAAATGCAGGGAATTGGTCTTTGCAAGGGGATGCTACACAGATACCTAAATTCCTTGCACCCTCAGCAGTATGAGAAGATACCTCTGGAGGCTTGGAGAGGGATATGCTGTATGCTTCACTTCAGACTCTGCTGTAGGGCAGAGAGCTCTTACTGGCAGTATTCTACATACTGCCAATATAGAATATTGGCAGTATATAAACAGAGGTGTCTGCTTCCATCATGTCATCCTGAAATTAGGATTTAACTCTTCTTACCTCTTCTCTTGAGAATTCAGCAACAAAGGGGAAACATGAATTGTCTTCATCATTTGAGATCCATCCCACTCACAGCTGCCCTTGCCAAACTGCTGGCCACCCTTTATACTGAAAGTTGGTGTTTAGGGCAGCCTCAGGGGATGAAGCAGGATACCAGACCCATACTAGGGACGACAATTTCATTCTGATTCTGCTAAGTCATCTAGTTCCTTTCTTACCAGATAAAAATCAGTCTTTCTTTCCTCTTGCCCTGTGACTCTTAACATCTTGATGGTAAAGAAGCTGAGTGTGCAAAAACCCCACAGGCCTGGTGGTTTGGGCATCCTGCTAGAATATAAGTGTTGAGTCCCTTCTTGTTGAGTAGCCTAAGACCTAGAACATGGTTCTAGCACTAGTCTAGAACAACCCTCTATAGGAAGAAGAAAAAAAATAATAATTAAATCCTAATCAACAGCCAGCATGCCAGAGGATGCTAATTATCATCCTATAATTCATGTTTGTCAAGCTTCTCTAAAGACTGCCTGGTGTGAATGCAGTTCCCATATCTCGGCAATTAAAATTAAGCACCCATGGGGCTTTATTCTAAGAATGAAACCACCTAATTTAAGTGCCTTAGGAATTAGACTATTTCCAAAAGTACATAAGTATTGGATTTCTTTTAGTGTCTTTGACGGGGTTTAGGCAGAGTATATGTCACCTTGAATTCCTAGACTTGGATTTTCAAAATAACTGCAAAGATGCATATTAAGAATGGATTTTAAAAGTAAGTTGACAGGCTGGCAGTTTCTTGCATATTAGCAAAGTCCCTGTAAATAGGCATTATTAGCTGTAGAAAGAACTGGCTTTCCTTTAACTTCATTATCTGTTTTGTTAGGACAAATATAAGATTTTGTGTCTCTACTTGTGTGCATATGAACAATAATACTCGTTTATGACATAAGTTTAAGAGCCAGATAACCTATATAATTTATTTACTATGCAATTCAGAGCAATCCAATTTAATAACTTCTATTTTTACATACAAGGCAACTAGGGATGGATTAATGAGGCCTAATATTGTGAAAATAAAATTAATGATACATGTGGATATAATACTTCACAACACAAGCCAGCAGGGGACTGTTCTCCATTAGAAACCTGAGTTCTGTGAAGGTTCAATGGTGCAACTGAATGCATTATTTTATTAGCACATAGTTATAGCTTTCAGAACTGTGGAAATTCTTTTTTCTTACAAGATATTATTGGCAGATATTGGAAAGCTCACCCAAACATATTTGGTCCTGCTGAAACCCCTGAGACAGTCATCTTTCCCAAGTGTCAAAACAATAATATGCAAGGTTATAAGAAGAGCAACAAAATTGTCAGAAACATGGAATTCCTGCATGAAATGAATTCAAAAGGGCCTATTCTAGTTAGGTCCGAACCCTGTAAAGAGTTCACATTCCTGTCTTTAACTGTGTGAATAGTCATATTGATTTCATATTAAAAAATCTTCCCAGGATTAAGGTTTAAATTGGGGTCAGATGTCTCTGGTCACTTCTGTTGCCCTTCCTGAACTCCATGGCACTACTCACATGCTCAAAATTAAATGTTTGCAAGGTCAGAGTCTCAGTCTGGAAATAATGAAAGTAAAAGCAGATATGATAGAGAAGTAATTTTGTATGCTACATTGTTAAAAAAAAAAAAATCAAAAGCTTCTGTTTATATCCATCTATGAAGATGCTTAGAATGAGTTGCACAAAAGGTCTTGGTGAATGGCCTCTCAGGAATATATTTCCTGATACCAGTTTGGATTCTGTCTCATGAGATTTAGAAAAGCAAAATGGGATAGACTCATAGGAGACATTTGGATACTTGTCTTCAGGTATATGGCTGTGTAATAAGGTTACTAACTCCAAAATGCTATATAGTGGATGCAGATGTATACCTTTCACATGCCTGGAGAAATCAGGGCACCTAAAAGAGAACACAAAGCCAGAATGACGTGGCTATAGCTCTGTAGCAGCCTGAGCTACTCCAGTTGCTGGTCTTGCCTTTTCCTCTGCTGTTGGGTGGGATTTTGAGTCCCCTCTTTGTCCCAGCTCTGCTATTGCTCCACTATTGGCTTTACGAAGGTACTTCAGTGCACTGATCAGTCACTTTTATTGTTCAATTTTCTGTAGATCTACTGAGTTCAGGCCATTCAAGAAAGCATCCAACAAGTGCCAGTGCCTTTCAAAAGGAAGTCATAGCAATGTCTGGCCATGGGAAAGAAAAAGGAGTACAAGAGCTTCCAGTTATGGGCTTGCAGCATCATGAATCTGTTGAAGAGTTCTATTTCACCAGAAACTCCTAAAAGATATACTCCTCCAAAGACAGCACTACAGCTGATGGCTGTTCAGTTTTCAGAAACTCAACTTTTAAATCTGTAATACTAAGTGCCTAACTGGAAATTCACAGGTCTTGGATTAAGCATTAGCTTTGAGATTGGTGTGTTTAAAAGAAATCAGTTTAGAGTTAAGTGTGTCTTTTTTTTTTTTTTTTTTTTAATAGAAGTTTGCCCTCCTCTGTCTTCTTTATCCCACTTAGAGTACTCATAATATAGCAAGGAATATCCAATTCCTACTCCCCCCTCTCCCTTTTTTTTCCCAAAGTGGTATAAACCACCTTTTACTAGGTAAATTGAAACCACCTGGTTAAAGAGGGGGGAATACTTCCACTTCTACATGGTGAAGCTGTTCCACCCTTTCTGGATTATTAATCTCTTCCCTTGAGAAGGCAGTGATCCTATATGTCAGGTGAGCACGCTAACCTGCAAGCTGCCGAATTGTTCTGCTCTCCCTCTGGCCCTGTAGTTATTCAATTATTTCCTGGAAAATGAGACAGAAGAGGCTGAGAAACTCCCATCATGGAACACCTTATCAGTGGCACCCCCCAAGCAGGTGTGGGTTCAGCCAGAAGAGGAGTTAAAGCTTAGCTCCCTCACATCTCACCAATCGTTCAATTGCCCCTTTAAAGATATGTCATCTTTGCCTTTCTTACAGACTGGCTACACTATGAGTCCACCCTTGTAAAATAGTTCTGGAAATATCTATTTTATTAATCAAGCTGGAATTTAGGCAGGATCTTGGTACCTCACTGTTTAATGCTAACAGAATTAAACTGTCGTGCATGCCAGAATTAAGTGCCTAAGAGACTGCACTAATAGGAATTTAGATGCCCAAGGGCTTTAACCTTGGCTCTTACAGTTAGTCATGAGGTGGAAGGTTATGAAACCTGGTGGTGCCATGAACAAAGGTTTGCTTTATCAGTCAGGTGTGAAATCTTTCTGTTGTGCATCACAGCTTCATCTGGAGAGTTTCCCCTCCTCTCAGGAATATAATCATTGGAACACAATATTACACCCTTTTTTTCTAGGCAAATTAAATTTAATAATCAAATAGAGATGACAGGTATGACTGAATGCAGTTTGCAGTTTGCTTTAGCTAGTATAAATACAAGAACTACTTTAATGCCTCAAACTATAAACCAGCCACTGATTAGTAGTTATAAAAGGACTTTTTTTTTTTTTTTTTTTTTTTTTTTTTTTTGTGTAGTGGTACAAGTTCATTAGGGATTATTTTCTCTTCCCTGAGCAGTTGTAATGGAGGTTCTCCTATGTTTCTTCTGTTATCTTTTTGAACTCAGTATCCCCATCAGGATGCATACATCTTCTGCATTGCTTTTCCAAGTATGTGTTAACAAAAAACAGGCAAAGAAATTGTAAGATATGCTTAAAACACACAAAAAGGACTAAAGGACGTGCTAAAGGATGTAATCAGCTTACTTGGATTCTGCTAATGCGCCTGTCTATTTGTTTGATAGGTATTAAACTCCAAATATAAGTAATTTAGGAACACATTTTTCTGGAAATCCTATGAAAAGTGAATACTTAAGACATGTAAGCACTTTTGAAAATCTCACCCCACAGATGAGATTCATCTGTCTTAGTGCAGCTACGTAAAAGCTAGCCTAGCCTAAGCAAGCTGTCTGAGCTCCTTTTGTAATCAGTGGAGAGAGATAGGTGTACCCAGAAGGCAATTTTTCTCATTTCTGGTCTCCATGGAAAGGGAAGAGAAGTCCAAGGATAAGTCTAATTTTTATATGATTAACCTTAGGTGAGATGAGTCCTACATTTGACTTTCTGTGGCACTCAATTCTTCTCAAGATTAACAGGATGAATATTTTCTGATCTGTTAAACAGTAATGACCAAAAGTTGAGCGTCTATAATGCACCTTTACTTCATTCCTCAGCTCAGACTCCTACTGGTGTAGACTCCTGACACACTGGCTATTGTGCTAAATCACTCAAAAGTTTGCCAGGCTTAGGATGATAATTGTAGGAGGGGGGAGTATGCATTTGCTAAAATTTCAAAAATGCTTAGGCTGACATTCTTAATTTTCACTGTTTCTTCCTGATGTATATACAAGGTCAATAGTGCATATAGTGCAACGGAAAATTTGAAAGTAAAGCAGCTGACATAGGTTTTCATTAATATATTTCTTTTAGATTTAATAGAATTGCATATCTGTTTCCTATGATACTAATTTTCAACTGTGTTTTTAAAATGCATTTTTCTCAAAATTTTCTCCTAAATTTTTCAGCCCAAAGCAAAATAACAATCCACATATATTTTCCAACATTTATAGGAACTTCTGATTTCTGTAACTGCAATGAAATATTAAACAAAAATTCTGAATTTGGTTAAAAATCAATCCTTTAACACTGAAATGGCAAAACAGACACTCATTTCACCTTGTATAAAATATATACATGAAATTTTCTTTATTTTAAGGAAAATCTTCATGTATTATTTTAAAGCATCCTTTAAATATTCTCTAAAGCTTTGTAATCAAAGTACTTATTAATAAGTATTTTTTGTATAATGTAAATTACTTTCTGGCACTTTATAATAGAAATGTGTATTTTCTTTGTGTTCACAGCTTCACAGCACTGTCATTTGTGTGTATGAATATATGTGAATCTGGATGCAGCTGTGTGCAGGATTCAGCTGATGGTAGCATAAAACATATCTTTTCCAGATTCAGCTGTGACAGAAAGAAGCTCAGATTTCTATAGCAGTTTCACCAGCACAAGTCAAAAGAAACTCGGATGCATCCAGCGAGGTGACTTTGCAGTCCCTATAGGCTCAGCAGTATATTTAGCATAGGACCACAGCTCCGGAAGGCATCGGATGAGCCACTGGAATCAAGTAACAGTGGCTCCAGGAATGAGAGCTGAGCAGACCTGGGGATAGAAACTAGTGCTACCAGTCTCCTTCAGGTGTGCTCATTTAGTGCATGTGGCAGCCAAAGCAACTCCGTCTTTACTGCTATTTTAACATGATTTTGAGCTACCTCATGTGCACCTACGCTTGTGTTATATTCATATTTCTTACTTACAGTCTCATCAAATCCTAAGTGAGACCAGACTTTGTTCCTCATGATGAGGAGCAAAATACTGATCTGGCAAAAAAGGCATTTTATTATTATTTATTAATGTTATTTATTATTATTGCTATTTCCTGTCAAATCACATCCTGCTGGTTTCTTTCACCCTTGCTGAGAACCCTCCCCACCCTTGCAGAGCTGCCGGCTCGCTGCCTGTCACAGGCAGGTTGAAACACCTGGGTGCTCGTCCTGCACAGCTGTACACATGCACTGCCCAGCCATCTGCAGAGTGCTCCATATGGCGATTTCTCCTGCAGAGACGGATGACAGGCAGCTCCATCCAAGGGGGAATGCTTATGGTATAATTAGAAAACACTGCATTAGGATTAGCTACAATAAGAACAGTGTCAAACCTCTGCCCCCAACCTTTATCCCAAGTTCAAGGAGATTTAGTTTACCTGTTTGTTTGAGGGGTAGGGGGAATGTTTATTTTTTGTGTTCCTGTACTTTCCCCTGCCACCCGTGAACAGAAGTGTCAAAATGGCATCAAAGTGGCTGTTCTTGCCATATTTATTCTGGGTCTGCAAATTGAATATATTAAAAATTCCAGTTCAGAATTCACTCTTGAGAGATCAGTTGTAACCCAGACCAGATAATGGGTAAGGATACATGTGTCTGAAAATTAAACAGAAAAAAAAAAATCAATTAAATCCTAACAGATCAATAATACGTGAAATTCAGATGGTTCTGAAAAAAAAACAGGTATGAGACAATGTCTTAACACTGAATCTAACACCCTTACAAGTTGGAGGGCTTCCCGCCACCCTTGTCATTTTGTGTACAGTATAAGCTGCAGTACAATATAGAACTACAAACACCGCTGGGGACACTTTAGGATATGGTGGGGAGAAAGGAGCTGAGACATTGGGAGTAAGAAGAAAGGAGTGAAAATCTCAGCTGATGTAAACTTGCGTAACTTCAGTGACTTCAAAAGAGTTACAATGATGCCTTAATTCAGATGAATTGACCCTGTACATCTTACAAATATTCACATTGCTGAAATATATTTTTCCTCCCTCCCTCCTCTTATTTTCTTCCTGAATTTTCACCATTGATTTACCACATAAGAATTACAATATGACTGTCTGTTAGAGGCAGCACTACATTTTTAACCTACATAGTCATGGGCACAAAAAGGTTTCTCATCAAAAGAGAGCTGCAAGCAACATCTTCCCCTTCTCCTCTTCTTTCTTTCCAGCTCAATTAAGAAACAACATGTTTTTCCTCTCAGTGCTTGCCTTTTATCTGTTCCTCTTCTCATGTTTCTCTGTTATTTTTTTCCTTCATGGCATAACAGTAGTGCTGAATGTTGATGAGATAATACTAAGTTTAACCCCACACAGTCATTTTTCTAATTTCAAGTACTAGAAACATGCCCTGCACTTTTTGAGGTTCTCTGCAAGTCCAGGGCACTGATACAAATCTCACAACATCCCCACTTACTCCAGGACCAGAGAATATGGAATAATTCTGCTCCCTGAGGAGCGGAAGTTGGACAACAACATACTCTGCATCAAAAGCAACTGGTGGACATTTTTAGACTTTTTGATTATTTCTTACTTAGTTTTCTCTAAAAAAAAAAAAAAAAAAAAGATACTTATTTCCAAGACAATCACTGTCTATACAATTGCTTTCTATTGCAGTTTTATGTATGAAAAGTGGAAGTCTGTATCAGAAAATTATTTTTATGAACATTGCCTTTTGTCACCCACTGGGACTATAGACAATTGTCTTATGTCTCAATTTGTTTAGCTTTTGTAATATTCAAGTGATAGGTATTTGAAACATGGTAAACATAGACAAGTAAGCTAAAATTTATAAATTGTAATGGAGGATTACACTGCTGCATGCAGTGGTTATCTGAATGTCCTTTAACAGCATTATCTTACCAAATAACCACCATCTTCTGTTAGAAAAGCGTCACTGTTGAGCATACTATTAAAGCCTTCCAAGTTTTCTTTGTGATTATTACAGAAAATCCCCTTGTCTCTCCATACGTTATATCTTAACTTATAAAAACTCTTGCTCACAGAAGAGTATGTGGACAGTATAATTTGTTAATGGGACACACAGTCAGTTTTCAGCATCCTTTCTGGGAGCACTGGGAACACTGCACTTGCTGAATTGTCTCACTCTTCACATCAGGGCTTATTGCCAGGTAGAAACTACCATCCTAACTAATTTAATAACACAGGATATTGGTTTCAGATATACTGATGACAGATTGAAATCTAATGGCCTACAGGTGATAATGTGAAAAAATAATAACCTGGATACTTAACAAAACTTTGTGCATATAGTGACAGCTACTGTGTCTGCAAGGCAGACAGGAAGAGAGTCCTTCAGTACCAAGGTATATATTTTTTTTCTTTTTAAACTACAAACATTATAGAAAAGGTCCTTTCTAACAATACTGACAGTGTATAAGAATGGGAATTCTGACACTACTGTATAATTAATTTATGTTGTACAGATGTTAGAGAAAATCAACCAGCCATATAGGAATAATGGATCTTTAGAGAAAGGAACAATTAATTTTCTTTGTATTTGCCGGTGACAGTCTACAGAAACAGTTATTTTTTAGAATGAATTTCAACTCTGAGCCTTAGAAAAAGGAAGCCTGGCACGTAATAATTAGCAAACCAGAATCTATGCACCAAATTATTATAATGTACATATTCATTTCATTAGATTCACACCACCGTGTGGTGTAAAGCGGGAATAATTAAACACCAGATGGTGGTGTAAACTCCAATAGGGAGAGCTCATGCATAATGCATGAGAATGGGATTTACTGTTGTTTTTATCCATTTGGAGCCATTATGCTACTCTTGGACCCCAAATGATGTCTCAGAGAAAAAGATCTCTCCGGATGGAGAATTCCTCTATACCGAACAATTTGTTCATTTGCTCTGTCATATTCTCATCAGTTATCTTCCTGCTCAACTTCCAGAATTTCCGAGAACACATTATTTTCTGGCAGTGCTTGCAAAACTCCTGAGCTTTTCCATCATACAGAAGCACCCGAGCTTACGGGATATCATTTTATGTTTCTGCCAGCAGTATAAAGTTTAAGATTAGGACCTTTGGAAATTGAATCTGATTTTAATGATTGTAGTGTCACATTTCCAGCCTGAAATACTTTTAAAATGTCATTAGCTGATGTACCATTAATCATTTAGATTTTTTTGACCATTAAAATATCTTTTTTTTTTTTTTCATTAAAGAAGTAATGAATATGAAAGTGAAGTGAAGACAGGATATATAGTATATTAATGGCTGAAATGGAGAGTAGATTAGTATGCTTAATTCTCCTTCAGTCATGACATTCCACTTAGGTGTTTATATTGCTCCTGAGTAAAACAATGGCAATTAAAAAACAAATGGGTAGTTCCTCTCCTAATCAGTCCTGGTAAAAGAAAACAAGGGCATTAACATATGTATCTTTTGCTCCTTCACTGCTACCAAGTGAGTCAAAGTCAGGAAAGCTAGAAATCAAGGTATACTTCTTTAAATTCTGCATGAGAAAACATATTCTTGATAAAGACTTTTGATGTGTGCATCACTCACAGAAGCCTCCATCTCCCCAGAACAGAACATTGTTTTGCCCATTCTATGCCACTGGGTGAAGGACTGAGGGTCTAATGCTTGGTTGCTACTGATTAGCCCTGTTTCACTGTACCTGACAGTTCCCCTTACCTTCTGGTACCCCATCTGTCTGTCTAGAAAAGGAGAACCAGGATGCCAGAAGTTCCAGCTGTTTCACAGATATGACAGCTATATGAAGTAGCAACAATTCCTAAGTTATTATTTCTCAGAAAGCTTTGTGAAAGACCTGTGCCTTCTAGCACCCTTTTGAAATATAAGGAACTACACGTCTGGATGTTCAGCACACATCCAGAAAGCATATGTATGAGAAACAGAGGTAGTTTTAAGACGTTTGTAGTAAGTCAGCTCAAGGGTATATACAGTTCTATTTCTAACAGGGAGGAGAGGAGGACACACCATTATGGCTGCATCCCATACCAGAGGATGGGTTATTATGGCTCCCATGACTCTGAAGGGAAAATTATCAAAAATTTTTAATTGCTATCAGGTAGCTTTGCACACATGGCTAAATGCATGGAGCACATGATAGTGAGTGCAAAAGCAAACCTCCTTGCCTCTAGCTTGTATTGTCTGGAGTCCCAGAGATATTCACAGGACTAGGTACTAAAATTAGAAATCATAAAGTTTTCTCAGCTCGCCTAACAAGCCTGTGCCTGACTGTGATTCATCCTCTGCCTCAGTGGCCTTTCTGCCAACTAGAACCATTCAGAGTGAGGGTAGTTTGGGACAGAGGATTTTATAGGACCTTTTGTCTTGGTCCTTCTCCACTGGAATAACACAGTGGGAAAGCACCGTGACCCTGCAAGTTTTGAAGCAGCCATAGCTTTCCAAAGCAACTTAGGTTTTCATAGAGGATTGAGTTTCAAGTAGCTGGCTCCATTTTCCTCAAACCAGCTACTGAAATCACAGTGAGGTCCCAAACTATCTATCAAAGAACAGTTTATCAGGTTTCACTCACCGCTGCAGCTCTTTAAGACACACAGTCTGTGCTTGGCTGAGGAGGCAGTGCCGCTGCCTTCTCCTCTGCTCTCTCTGGATCCCAGTCTTTTGTACCTTCCTCTACAGATCAGCCTGATTCCTGCAGGCTCCATGATCACTGTTCACAGCAGTTTGGGAGTGATGTAGTAGCACAGTCCTTTTTCCCCACAATTTTTTTCATCTGAATGCAGCTTATACAATCTGAGGTCATGTCTACAGTAGGAATGCTTTACTTCAGTACTACACTGGCAAAGGGCTTGATGCATCCACATCAGTCAAAATTGCCCTTATATAAGTAGAATTAAACCATACCACATGCACATGCTAAGAGTAGCTGCTCAAGGAACAGTAGAGATTTCTGCTGTCACAGCTGTTTCAGCCCTTGGTTTTGCCCTGACTGCAGTACACAGCTGTGCTCTCAGGGTTCTGCATTATGGACGTATAGCTTTAGGAGCACACTGACAGTAATATTCACTGCCAGGATTATCCCTGTTTTCATAGTCCTGGCCTTTGAGTCAATTGGAAAAATATTTTTTTTTTTTAAATTAAATTCCTTTCCTCAGAAGAGTTTTATGAAAGTTGAATCATTTTAGTGAAGCCTAAAGCAAAGGAAAATATACAGAACCTATAGAATCAAATATAACCAGAGAATCTTGATGAAGAATTTCCTCTGAAAAGGATTTTTGATGAAAACTGTAAGTTTTGAAATACCAACATTTCTGAAAAGGTTAAGCAAATAAAAAGAAAAATGTTTCCTCTTGTGAAAATCTAAATAAAATCATTTCACTGCATTCAGTAGTCTCCTATTCAATTTCCAGTTCCTTCAAAATGATTGATTTCTAATTAATGACCTATTTATGAAAGTGCCGCTCAAGTCACTGTGACCTCTTTTACTATGGACTGCTTTGAAGACTGTGCCCACTTCAGTGAAGTGCAACATTATTATCACAAGTTTTAAGGCTCTGTGCACTAGAGAACATGCTCCCAAGGATGATAATTCCCAGAGCTCAGTGTCACAAAAACCTGGAGAAAACCTGTTGGGTTACCCTGAAAGATTTTTTCAGAAAGCTGAATATATTGAAATGACACATTTTATAAGTGCAGTCTGCTTGTGCCCCAGGTCCAAAAATAATGCTTTCACAATTGTGATAAGCCCAGGCTAGTACTTCCTACCTCTCACTGAGCTCAAGCACAACCACACTAACCACAGTGAGGGGTATGGTGTTGAATCTCAGTGCAGCAGCGTAAGCATGTCTTTTTGTGAAGGCTGTAAGGGTATACTTCAAAGTCAACAGTCCTCACCAAACAAGACACAACAGCTTTCCAGTGAAGTTTAGTATGTGGAATTTGCCTACGTTTGTGGAGGGCCGGAAACTTTTGTGCTCCTAAGAAGGTCAAACTATATTGACCATTTATTTCACTATTCCCACACATCTAAGCCAACATATTTTGTTTGAGGTAGAAGGAATACATGGAGAGAGTCTGCTAATCCATCCAGACACAAAGTCCTAGAGGCAAAGGGAAAGGAGAGCATACTGCTGTCTCTTTAATTTCTATACAAGGGCAGAAGACCCCATCCCTTGCTACTGCTGCTCTCAGAAGAGAGTTCCCCTGCTGACTTCCTGGATTAAACAAGACAACAACACTTCCCTTCTCCCCAGCACCTCCTTCTTTAAAAGAGAAGGATAGAATCTGACATTTAGGACAGAAAGGATAGAGCTCACCACATCGGTATACTTTTAGTATTACCTGTCCTGTATTAACTTTTTTTTTCTCTTTAAATTTCTACCTATTTTTTGCCTAAGACATACAGAATTTGGAGAAAGATAACTCATGTTTTCCTTCAAGTTCACTACTTCTATTTTTCCATGAACTTAGTGGGAATCTCTTCCAAACTGATGACAGTTACTGTTTTTCTCCTGGATCTGGTAAAATTTAGAGTGTATAGGAAGTGTAAATAAAAAGAGGAAAGTATGTAACTTAAATAGGACTGGGACAAAGAAGATTTTGGTGTAGTTTTGTGGCATACTAAAAGCTATTTTGTAAAATTCTGTCTGCTTTTCCTCAGAATACAAGAAATGTTAATCAATAAGACTGCAAGGAAGAAAAGTCAGAATGGATCAAAATTTAAAAAAAAAAAATTATCTATGGAACTCACTGTCACAGGTGAATCCTTAAAAGGATTTAGATATGTGCATAGACAACAAAAACATATAGCTCTATAGTGAAAAGTGTTAAAACAAAACTAAAGAAACTCTTTTGGAAAACATTGAAATACATTGTGCTTCAGGCATAAACAGAGATTTAAAGAGGAGGGAAAAGGAGCCATTCATCAGGCAGATAATTAAATAGGGGCTCACTACAGTGTTTCTTGAAACTTTGCTTTGAAGAAACTGGCATTACTCACAGTTAGAGCTGCTCCTGGATTAAAGGAACAACTGATCTAATTCAATACAGCAGTTCCCATTACTTTACTAGCAAAATTGAAATGGAATAGCCTTCCTGGGAAATTATTTTACTTGATTTTTCAGCCTGGTATGAAAGTCAGGCCTCAGTAACTGGTTTTGAAACATTCAGGTGTAGGCAAACCTGAAGTTGGTAGGACTGTTTTCTAATTCTGTATGCTCCCAGAGTGTAGAATAAATCTACCCAGCCACTACAACCAATGAAATACGAATGTAAATGTCATATCCTTAGCTTAGGTTTATCTCCTGTAGACATGAGATAAAGAGTCTTATAAAATGGTGGAAGTAGAAAGAGCTAGCCAAAGTATATTTTGATAGTTTTGGGCGAAGTGGCGTGACTGACTATTTACGGACAATATGAGTGCTTGTATATCGACTAACTATATCCTAGAATGATGTGACTGGTAGATAGCTATTCATTGATTTCATATTCTGCCTTCAGATTTTTTTTATTATTATTATTATTATCTTCAGTCATAGTTCAAAAAGTAATTGGTAACTTTATAAACTTAAGAAACATGTCCTTTTTTGGTAGGGTAATATATTTTTGTCTACCCTGACTATAAGAATATGCTTATTTTGAAAATCCATAAAAAGTGTTGCTCTTAATTTTCAAAATATCCATTTTGATTGTGTCTTGCAAGGGAACTAGGCCAAAAATCACTGCAAAGTTTATCAGGATAGTTATAACAAGTGGGTTGTAAAAATGCAGTTTCCAGATAAAATGGCTATGCTAATATCCATGATGTAGATAAAATTATATAAACAGAAGATAATTCTGCGTGCTTGGATTACATTAGAGATGGCATAACTACTCCTGTACAGGCATTCCTTCAGTGTGACTCCTCTCTGCTATCTCTGTGAAACTACAATAGAGACATCAACATTTAAACTAATCAGCCTGGTCTCCCTGCAGACTCAATGGAGGTGCAATTTATCTTCCCTGTTTCAGACACTTCAAGATATCATGAACTGTGTCCTGAAAGAGCTAATATACAATGCTATCAACTACACAGGTTGGATATCTCAGACATTCACCACCGATACCTATTCAGTATATCCTACATCTGACCACCACACTAGTAGGGCTATAGCAGCAGTTCTACAATGTACATTTTTGAATCTAGCAGTAGTGGTCAAAGATGTTACTGTGCAGGACACAGCAACTGGATTGCAGTTATCCTTCCAGCAACTCAGCCAGTGAAGTCAACTGACAGAACAAAACATATTTCTTTCTGCAATGAA
>VZTL01005319.1:0-37858 GCA_013400535.1 Scopus umbretta
AGTGAGGGTGTATGTGCATGTATATGTACATATATTTGAGTGTTTAGTTTTATTAGTGGGGTGATAATTTTCTGAAACACTGGGCTGTGAGAACTGTCAGGTGAGATGAAGTATATCCAAAGTATGTCTTAAAGAGGGGGGGCGGGGAAATTGGACATAGAGCATAGCTTCAGGTAACATGCTCAACACCTCTTCTTAGCTTGAGGCAGCCTTGTAAATCTTTGTCAGTTTTCTAGGGTACTTTATTTTGAGCATGTTACAGCTGTTACCTGTGTTACATAAGAGGAGGAGCTAGGTAGTCATATCTTGTCTGTAAACTTTCCTTTCGGCAGAGCTAGAGGAACAGACTAGAAGAGCTCTAGAGCTGGATCAAGAACGAAAGCGTGCGAAAGAGGAAGCAGAGCGCCTGGAAAAAGAGCGCCGAGCAGCTGAAGAAGCTAAAGCTGCTCTAGCGAAGCAGGCAGCAGATCAGATGAAGAACCAGGAGCAGCTAGTAAGATGCTTTAACCCTATTTTGAAACAAATTGAAAAAGACAGTTGAAAACTTAGCCTTTATTCTTGGCTATATCTATTTTGTCAAATGGACAAGTATGAAAGACAGATAAAAGTATCTGAAATACCTTTACAGATTGTTGTGGGAACTTTTTTAGAAAACTGCATTAGATTTGCCACGGCTTGCAAGAAAAAAAAGCTCTGGGGCTGTAGGAAATTAAATGATGAAGTAGATGTTTCAGACTGACAACACCTACTATGTTCTAATTGTGTCAAGCTTATCCAGCTGAGAACAAGAGTAGCTTCCTTCTGCAGTCCATTCTCTGAAGCAGGTCTGTTCTGAAGAAGGTGGTAGAAAGTTGGTGACACTGTGGGGGTTTCTTTTGTTGTTGTTTAGTTGGGGTTTTTGGTGGGTTTTTTTCCCCCTCTGTTTCCAGCATTTACAGTATCTTCTCACATTCTGTGCTAGACTACTTCTGATTCAAGGTTTGTGCATAACTGAGAAAGGCAAGAAAAGAGTAGAAGAAATGATTTCTCAACTGTAAAACAGCTTTTGATCTTCTGTAATCTTAGCACGCAATTCTGAAGGCAAGGTTTAGCTTAATAGTACTGAGGTTATGATCCAGAATCATAACCTTATTGGTGGAACCACTGAAGGTTGTGTTAAACTGAAACATCCCCAAATACTAATTTGTAGTTACAGCTTGCTCTTTCCCAGCAAGCTTTGGAAGTGCAGAAGAGAAATATTTTTTTTTTCTAGACTTATTTCCATCAGGCAAGAATACTGATTCATTCCCTGTCATGTATGCTTAAGATTTATATTTTTAGCAGAGAAGTGATGGATGGTAATTAACTCTTTAAAAGTCAGATCACAGCAAAGGTTCTGCTTTCTTCCACTGCAGAGCCAAAATGATACCAAATTAAAACTTCTACTTCATTTTTTTTGTTTGTTTCAGGCAGCAGAACTTGCTGAATTCACTGCCAAGATTGCACTTCTAGAGGAGGCCAAGAAAAAGAAAGAAGAGGAAGCCTCAGAATGGCAGCACAAAGTAATGAGTTCATGCTGTGTGAAGTCAGAACTTCAAAGAAACTAAAGGAGATGAGTGCATAAATCCCACTGGAAGTCCATGGGATTGAATCTCTCTTTCCCTTAGGCTTCAGAGAAGCCTTTCTTAAAGGTTTTTGTTCTCCAGTCTACTGAAGCCAGCCTATACTTCTAATTAACTCATGTCTTAATATTAAATAGTCATGAAGGGGGGGAAATTCTCATCACAAAAGTATAGTCAAAGATTTGAAATGGTTCCCTTATGTATGGTGATGAAATAGATTGGAACTTCGTTGGAGAAGAAAACACCTCAGGAGAGAGATGTATAAAATCATGAGTGGTAATGAAAAGATAAACGAGAACAATAACAAAGGCACATCAAAAACAACTGGACAATAGTTTAAAGCAAAACAGTATTTTTTTTCACAAAATCTGTAACTAGCTATGGGATGTGAATACTAAATATGTGCACGGGTTCAAAGAGTGATTGAACAGATTCCTGTAAGTTCTGGTTGAATACAAAATTTGAAGACATCACCTTTGATTTAGGAAGTCCCTCAGCCTCAAATTTCAGGAGGCTAGGAAACTTGGAAAGCAATCAGTATGACTGTCCTATTCTCTCACTCTTCTCTTCTCTACTGCTCAAAATAGCTGGACTCTGGTACAGCTGGTTTTGAGTCATATCTTCTTTACCCTGTATTCCTATTTCACAATTTTCAGTGCCTAAGCTAGTCGTGTCATTTATAAAGGACAGTTTCCCCATGTCTGAAAACATCTCAAATGTTTATTTTTATTTTCTGACTATTGATAAATCATTTTAAAAGCTGCTAAGTACTGTTTACTGTATTTAGGCTTTTGCAGCCCAAGAGGACTTAGAAAAGACCAAAGAAGAACTGAAATCTGTGATGTCTGCTCCTCCTCCACCTCCTCCACCACCAGTTATTCCTCCAACAGAGAATGAGCACGATGAACATGATGAGAACAATGCTGAAGCCAGTGCAGAACTGTCTTCTGATGGTGTCATGAATCACAGGAGTGAGGAAGAACGGGTAACAGAAACGCAGAAAAATGAACGTGTTAAGAAACAGCTCCAGGTAATGAAGATTCATAGTTGTATCAACGTAATTCAGGCCTTGGGTTTTCATTCTTTATTTGTCAAAAATCTCCAAATTACAGTGTGCCAAGGAAACAGACTTTTTATCATTTACTAGGTTTATTACTAACTTACCAACCAATATCATTGATAGTGTTCTAGAAGTGGAATAGATAGAAACATTGGATGAAAGATTGTGCTTATAGCATAAAAGTATGAATATGTTGTCACCTTGGCCAGTAAATATTTCTAACAATTACATAATGTCCAGGACACTGAATGTTGAAGTGTAATGCTTTCCTTTCTCGAAACTGAAATTCATTAAGAGGTATGAACAGATGCTTGCTTAATAGTATTTGCGTTTGGTTGCAGTCATTCACAGACATTGTAAATGCAAAAACTGAATTATGCCTGTTTTGGCTTAATCTTATTTCCCTGAAAAGGAGCATTTCTTCCTAGACTAGTCTTACCCATCAAAGGATAATAATCTATGTTAGTGGTAACCCTTTGCATTGTTATGAAAAGTCTGTTTGGGAAGGAAATAAAGTAAATGGAAAACTGCTTCTTTTTCTGGCAGCAGTATTTTAGTAGCATGTATGTGTAATACCCTTTCTGCTTGGCCAATCACTGACCAGGATCAAGGAGATAAACAAGAGCTGTCTTTAGTCAAGCAGAAATTGAAAAGTAAGGTCATTCTCCTGCTTTATCCTGCTGGTCCCTTTCTTCTTGGCTGTTATGGTATGAGGCCTTTTTTTTTTTTTTTTAGTTTGATGCCCACATTTATGTAAGGAAAGAATCCTATGCAGTCCTCTTTCCCTCTGAAGTCTTTCTGATAGACCTCACAGCTTGAGTTACTGAACAGCACAACAAGTGTTTTATAGGTTGGCATTCAAGAAATCCTTATCCAAGTTGCAGAATAGTTTCCTTATCAGAAATTGCAGAATCATTAGAAGATTAGTTAAAGCACTTAAATGCAAATATTTTATTCAACAGGCTTTAAGTTCTGAGTTGGCTCAAGCCAGAGATGAAACCAAGAAAACACAAAATGATGTCCTTCACGCTGAGAACGTTAAAGCAGGCCGTGATAAGTACAAGACTCTTCGACAAATCCGACAAGGCAATACAAAGCAGCGTATTGATGAGTTTGAAGCAATGTGAGAGCTGTTATTTTGCATATGTGTTCTTCGTAAAGCTGAACCACCAACAGAGAAAAAAGCAGGCCTTTGCCGATTTGATGGATTGCACCCCACTTTGCCAAAGCACTTAATACCAGTTTGACTATAGTGGCTAGAAGACAAATTTAGGGGAAGCTACTCAACAGTAAGGCAGTCTGTCATCCCTAGCTTTTTGGAGGGGAGGGAGTGGAGAATGATAGCAGTTTTTTCCCTATAATGTTTTCAGTTTAATACTTTTTTTTCTTTGGAAACTGATGTGAAGTATATAATGACTGACAAATGTATGTATTGCTTAAACATTAACAAATAGAAAGAAGAATGGAACTGAACCTAAACTAGATAGGTACTATTTCAGTACAAAGTTTGAAATCACATTTTTCAATGTAGCTACACCATTAAGAGTTTGATATTGCTGACTTTCAGTTTTGTGGTGTTTTGGTTTTTTTTTTCTCCCAAGTGAAATTCTTTGGTGTTTCATGTCCTGTCATCATTGATGGTTTTCTTTGCCTACCTGTTCACAAAGGTCTGGATGGCAGGTGGTAGTTCCAGGAAGTATTTTTAAATGGAACGCTACCTGTGGGCAGCACGTGGCTGCTGGTAGGCTTGAATAAGTGTTGCTTTTCCTAGGTGATTTTTAGATGCGCAAAATGTTCTAATGCAGCAAATGGAAAAAAAGAGAAAAAGTAATACAAAGCTTCAAGTGCTATTTGCTTGTAATTATTTTATTTGCAGTAGGGAGACCTGGACCTTTCTGGCAAGGGAGCATATGAAAACATCAGTCCCAGGGAGGGGACAGTATCCTACCTCACTACTATATACGTGATGACAGGTCCTTCAAACGCCATGAAAAAAACTGTTTAAATTGACTGTCACTACACAGTGATATCTTAGAATGCTAGGAGCCCTTACTCCTAGGAATTGTTTTTTACTTTCAGATGGATTTATAGTGCTAAATACTGTCTAACTGCCTTTTGTTGAGTTTAAATTCTAAAAAGCATCTTGTGTGTTTTAAAGCTGTAACCTGTCACTGGTATACTATCTCCTGGGAGGGGTGTAGAATGTGCTTGTAAGTTTGGTTTTGGGTTTCCAAATACAAAATGACAGTTCCCAGAATTGGAGTAAAAGCATTTGTAGCTTCAGTTTTCAGTGAAGCTAGTATTGTAATTGTCATATCTGATGTCAGATCATTGTTATTAAGTCCTGTCCCTCTTGAAAAGGAGACCTGTTTTTTTGAGAAATTTGCTTAGAAATTGAACTTTAGAAGTAACTCTACAGTTAATGTGGACTGCAGTTATTCCTTCTGTTATGGTACCCTAGTAGATATCTACCCTGCTTTCTCTGAGGATGGTTCAGCTCTTTTCTGTTTGATATTATGCACTCATAAATTTACACTTATCTATTAAAATTTGCCATTTTATTAAACATTTTTTCATGCACAATAGGTTTAAATTTCTTATGAACAGTCCAACTAAGTTGTTTTGGTTTTTTGGGTTTTTTTGGGTTTTTTTAATTTTTATTTTTATTTTGCGGACTTAAAGGTTGGCTATGTGGGGTGACATCATGAAAATAAAATAAAGATACATTAATATATTTTTGGTTTATGGGGTTAAACAGATGTGGCTGACCGTGAAGACTGATGTGCAGATGGTGTGCACATGCTTCAAAATGCTGCTTGGTGGAAGTTGGTGTTTCTACTTGCAGTGCATTGTAAGAACAGTTTTTGTTTTACAGGCTTCATACACTGAAGCTTAAGCAAATTTCTGAAGTATTCGAACAGCTTGCCATAGCAGGTGAAATACTGTGCTTCCAGTGAGTTTTCATTTTTCCCTGGGAAGTGTGCACTAACACTGATAAATCAGTTTCAGTGTTGGGAAAGAATACCAGTAAAGTTTGCTGTTCATAAATCTACAATATATAGAGTAGGGCTAAATGGATTAGATCCGTTTATAAAGCTGTGTGATTTTTTTTTTTTTTTTTTCTAAACAACCAGGAACAACCATTTGTAATAGGATTTTCACAATGAACAAAGTGGTAATAGCTGCTGTCATCAGCAGTTGGGAACACTTACTGGTGCGGAAATACTAAGAATACATTTAATGATTACTTGGTGAAGTAATTTTCCACATGCTTTTTTCCTTTAGCATCATGTTTTGTGTTGTACAATTAAGCTACAATTACATCTACTATTTTGGATAACATTCATTGGTTAACAATAAAGAGATACAGTTAATTTCTCTGAGGTCCATTGTTGTTATTTAATGCACTTTTTTCTGACAGCTTTACTAAATGCACTGTAAGAGCCTTCTTCCAGAGCAGCGCACAAATTTTGATAGTTTTTTGTTTCACACTCAGGTCAGAGTTAAATTTTAAAGAAATTATTTTCAAATTGTATCCCTAGAGAATGGTACTCTGCTTCAGAAGTTGCCGCATACAGTTGGGAGGAAGCACTGGTGATTGTCACATCAAAACAGGATGTGAATCATCAGAGCAAACTGGCTTCTTGAGAACGGAGGGTAGTTTGGCCACATAAGAGCTCTGTGGGTAATGTAAGAACTTTCAATCACTGCCTACATAATGCTTAGCCCCAGGTTAAGTGAAATTTAGTTTAATAGGTCAATGTCTTGAGCACTGAGAAACCTTGATGTGGTTTTTTGATACTGCGCATTATAGTGGACAGTGCTGTCAAATATGTGCATGGCCATATGCTTTAGATAATGGCAAGTTGATGGGCTTTTTCACCTCTTACACTTGGAGACTGCAGGAACAGTCCCAAATAAACAGGTATACAAATGAATCTGCTAAGCAGCTCTCACATAAATTAGACCTCCTCTCAGGTGACATTCAATTCTATCTCGTATTTGTTTGGACTTGCACTCAATACAAGCACATGACCCTTTTTGTTGCTGCGTATGGCAGAATTACTATGATGAATTAAAACGTGTGTACTTGATACTTTTTACTGTGCGTATTTCTAGTTTTATACTTCTGTCTTCTTGGAGCCCCTCCTGCTGAAGCATTAGATTTGAGGCTTCTCATTTGTTAGAGAGCTTCTGCATGGGTATGTAACTACAGAATATTGTGCTTTAAAGGGGAGGTAAGTGTTTTGAAAGGGTTGGTTTTGGTTTTTTGGTTTGTTTTTTTTTTGTGGTTGTCTTTCTGTTTTTTGGTTTCTTTTAAATATACTCTTGAGGTGGAGAGAAAAGGATACAAAATAGTTGCCACTATTTACAGGCCAGACTAATACAGTCACCCAAAATGCCTCGATGTGAAAAAAAGATATTTTATCTTCTGGAAGTTAGACCCCTTTGCACATCAAAACCTACATTTTCTGTTGGTTGTACTCTTCGAGTACATGTTTCTTATATACTCTGTTTATTTTGTCCAAAGCAGAACTTTTTAATGGAATGGACTTTCTAAACCTAGTTTGGAAAGCGTTATTGTGCTTTTGCCTCTTTCTTAAAACATGGGCTGGTCAAGTAACCTGCTTAAGCACCTCTGAGGAAAAAGGAGGTTTGTTCTAAATGAAGTATTTCAGACTTCTGAGGAGAAAGTGCCTCAAGTATGCTTTCTTAATTCTTTAAAAGAAAGAATAGAGATTAAAATTATTAGTTAAAACCTTTTGCTTTCACAAAGGAATTCTTACGCAAGCATTTTCCATGTCTGTTCACACATGCATCATCTAAAAAGTCTTGTTCTCCTCAAGACATCAAATTAGTTTCAAGAATGGGGGACTTTAACACAGATGATGTATCCCAGCGGGATGAGGTTGTTGATGCTGGTGTTCGTAAAGATACTTTCTGGGTAAAAATACCAACATAAGAAAGTTGAAACCGAGACAGCAAAGTTCACTTACTAATAGACGTTGTCTCGTGCGCATAATGTGATGTGTCTTGACTGGGTGATGAGATTTTCCTGGAAAATGTAGTAAGTGTCAGTGGATCAGCATACAAATGGTGGTAATGTCTTTGACCCCCTCAGACCGTATTCTGTGTTTGTGCTTAGAGATGATGAGTACCTCTCTGCCAGCTGAAATGCCGTGCTGGCTGGTCAGCTGGCTGGCTAGGAGATGGTTCTGGCTGGCCACTGTGGGCACCTGCCAGGCAGCGTGTCCCTCTGCTCTGCTCCGAAGCAGGCCACGCAGCACCTCTTTCCTCCCCAACCAATTGGTCTGCAAGCATGTGAGTTTTAAATGAGTGGTCCTTTTCCCAGTTTTGGGGACCCAGGCAGCAGCAAGGAGCAGCTTGGGGCTGGCAGGGATCTCGTCACGGTGAAAAGTAATGTTACAGGACTATAAGGGGCGGGGGGGGAAACCAACAACCCCAAAACCTTGTGGTGAGCTAGAATCCTTAACTGGCCCACTTACTGACTTGTGCTGAGGACTCCTTTTCAGTGTACTGTTGCAGCATCCATAAATTTGGTATGTGTGACCAATAATTTATTTAGCAAATTCAACAGCCAATTTGTTGGAGGGAGTTGCACTTTTCATTTCACGGAGCTGAGCCCGGATCTATAGGCATAGGCTAGTTACTTGATTCTGGTTTGATTCATGGAGTCTATGACTTGTGTTCACTTTACTGTTTGCAGATTCTGAGTTGATAAATTGCTCCTTTTGAGTACAGTTAGACAGACTTGGACTCGTTTTGCTTTTTCTCCCTTCACTGTGCAAAGATTGCTGACATATCGAATGTATATGTTTCATTTAATGTGAATGTGAATAAAGTGGACTCAAAAAACCTCCCCCCAAAACTCCAATCCCAAACCATCAAACTTCTTCGCAAGAAGGGACGACAATATTTGCAGCAGTACCTGCAATATTCTGGATACTCAGGGAAAGATAGATTATGCCCACATAACTCATATTTTACGGAAAGACAAAGTTAGCAAAGGGAAGTGGAGCATTTGGAATTGCAGGGATTCCATTAGGTGTTTATATTGGCTTTTGTAAATAATGTGTCAGAGTGTTTCTGTTCACAGCAGTAGGCTTTAGGCAGCAGAAGAAACAAGGGGAGATGGAAATGCACATCAAAGGAGGCGGCCTGGTTGGTGCAAGTATTCCTAATGCACGTGCGCGTAAGAGTTAATGTTCCCTGTGCTCTGGATAAGTGGATCAGGTGAAAAGAGATCACACTCAGAGGTAGGACAATTGCATTGCTGCTTTTTGCTTGTTTGAGGGTTTTTTTTTTCTTTGCTTTTAAACTACCTTATTTACACAAGGGGAGTTGCCGTTATCTGAATATTTAACTGAAGGCTTTTGGGAAGCCTGCTGCCCAGCACTAAAAGGTCTTGGAGTTCTTAAGGCCATGTGTACCCTGACTGGCCTCTGCATTATAACTTGCTAAATTTCAGCGGAAGACATTTTTCTGTGGTCTGATAATTTTGCCTTAGAGCATTTCTGCCTTGACAAGACGAGAGTTGTGTACGTGCACGGTTCCAGCTGCCCCATTGCTTGTTCCAGCAACGTGAAACCCACGTGTACCCATATGAAACAGTAATTGCGTGACAGGCTCTGTGAGCACATATGCTGAGCTCTGCGGGATCTCGTATCGAGTCTACGGCTCCCTGTGGCCTCAGCTTTCACGCTTCTTAATCGCCCTTGATTTCTTCATTAAACTTGATACAGTATTTAACTACTTAATCTATAACTTCTATAATAGTTGACTAAACTGAGCTTCCAGTAAGTGGTTGACTACTGTGTCAAATGTTTTCTTAAAATACGTTATACTGATGAGTTGAAACGGTCTAGCTTTATTTTTATTTAAGCGGCACTTCTGATTAATTAATAATCTCTATGAATATGGTAATTGCAGTCGTACTGCCAGAGAGCGATTCATTTGCATCGGGGCTGAAGCTGAAAACTTTTCTGCCAAATGCACTTCGATCTTCAACAAAGTAAGTTGAGAATGCGTAGGTAACATCCAGAATACACAGACCAGTCTATCCTGCTGCTGCCTTTATTACTGGGAACAAACTCATTTACGTTTGAGTGAGCAAATTCAGTGTTTAGGGATTTGGGACAGGACAGCAAGCTTGTTCACACATCAGGAAAACTTCTAAAAATGTTAAGAAAGCTTCATATCACTAATCTGCGCTTCTGCTGTATGTTTCCTGTACTTGATAGTTTTCTTCAGTTTAATTCACATTTTGAATTCTTGGGTCTCTTCTCTTGTGAACGATGTTTCAGGCATCCATCTCACTGCTCAGTGCCACTTGTACTTCTCTGTACCATTTGAAAACACAGCTCTTCCTCTTTCTTCTGCATTTGGGATCTTACAGTGTTGTTTTCAACAAAGCCAGCTAACTCATCATATTTAAATTTAGAACTATTACTGCTACTCTTGGAACAATCTGTGGATTAATTTCGGCTACATGTTCTCTCATCAGGCATGCATGCTATATGCCACCTCACAGAAGAAATGACAGTATTGCCTAGTTAATTGCTAGTAGCATTCTGGAGAACAGAAAATGTCAGAAAACAAGTATGTTAATGCATGCAGAAAACCATGGAAGATCTGAATCACGGTGTTTATACCCATGAGGTTCAACTTTGAGCCTAGCGCTAGTCATGCACGCAAGGGAGCACGTGGGAGAGAAATTCCGTGCTCTCGTTGTGTAGCTTATCTGTCTGGACTAGGCAAGAGGATGTGCCGGACTAGGATGGTTATGCCTGCTCAAACAGCAGAGCGGCCGGGCACAATTGCATGGTGCTGTGGCTTTACTTTTCTGCACAACAGTTGTCCTGGATGTAGAAATACTAAAAAGAAAAAAGCATGAAGTAGTTGACTTTCTCCTGTGGATCCTTATTTGAAAGACTTACGGTTATATTCCTGCCTGGCTTCAAACCTCATCCGCAGATCACCCCGGTAAAAGCTGAAGTCCTCTCTAGCGTAAGTGCAGTTATCTTTGAGGAGTTACCCATCCATCTGCACTGACTGCAAGAAGCAGTGGCAGGTGTGTCGGGGGGAAGATCTCTTCCCTGTCTCTCTTCATTTTTATATGGGGCCATGAAAATAAATTCTGGAGAACTTTCTTTCTAGCAGTGGCTTCTGTATGCTTTGGGTGGCCCTTTTCATACGTGTTTCTCCCAGTCTTTGAACTGGTTCTTACTTCTCACCTTGCTTTACTGCTGTTGTTGGGGTTTTGTTGGTTGGTTTTTGGTTTTGTGGTTTTTTTTATTTTGGTCCTTGCTAGTGTGCTGTTTATTTCATCTGAAGAATAGATTTCGGTTTAGATCATTGAGAGCTTTAATGCAATTAAATAACTTTGTTTCGGTATGAGAATGCAAATTAAGACAGGGAAGGAAGATGTTGCATCATTATTAGTTTAAAAACATTGTGGGGGAAAGAAGTTTAAGCCCTAAGACTTACCGAAAGAAATTAATTGTATTAGCTGCTTACAGGGTAAAAATGAAAGGCAGGCAGCTATGTATGGCAAGGTAGACTTTTTCTCAAACTAAATTTATGGTAGCAAAATACTCTGGTAAAATTCACCAAGCTTTTTTTTTTTTAATTTGTTTATTCATTGCCATTTACTGGATTCTCTGGAGAAGAGAATACTGTATATTTCTTTCTTCAGTAATATTTCCTTTAATTACTTCTGTTGTGGCTTATTCTTTCAATTTAAGAGTAAAAATGCCTTTTTCCTCCCCCGTAATTTTGTAAAATTGTGTTTTGCCTATGGCACTACAACTAGCTTTGCAACCTGGAGCTTAATGGATGAAACTATTTTCTGAAGGAAAGTTATATAATTTTCTTTGCGTTTAACTGAGCTCGGTTATTTATACATATATATACATATATAGACACAGAAACACTTATTTATTAAAAATATGTAAATATAGAATGGTTAAACTGGAGGTTTGTAATACAGTATGTGGCATCAGGCCTTGTAATGACTGTATTAAAGTGAAATGCACAAGTTGCTACTTATTTTTGTATAAACCTTGATTTTGAATAGTTTAAGAAATCAAGCCTTTTAAAGCTCACTGTGTTTAAGAAATGGTTTTAAAAATATTACAGCATGCAGAGTGAGTATGGTTTGGTTTTGTCCTTGATATCAAGATCGGATCTATTTACCTGCGTGTTTGTTTTTATCCTCCTGCAAAAGCCAGTTGTTTCTGGGGATCCCTTAGTACCAAGAAACATTTCACTGGTTTCAGTGGTACCTTCCCAGTCTACCGTCCCACTCGCTGCCAGAAGCCTGTTTCTCCTCTCTTTCACCTCTGGCCAGGAATTGCCGTCAGACTTTTAACACACCAGAGTGGTTTTAGTACTTCTAAATCTTAACCACACATCTTATTTGCTTATGCTCAAGCCCTGGAAATTCCCACTGACTTTCTGTGCCAGAAAATGATTTGTGTGGGAAACAGGCTGTGGTGTAAAATTTGACGTGATGTTCCTGTGTGTTACATGCTGTAGCTGCACTCATAAATGTAAAAAAGTGCTGTTGAGGGCTTCTTACTTTTGAATAGCAGCTTATTCCCTGTGCTTACTGAATGATGAAGAGATTCTTGGTAATTAAGTCTTTTTCCTGATTCCTCTTGAGTAAAATTCTGATTTATTAATACTTAAGCTGAAGTGTTTCTTTAAAACAATCAGAATGAGAGATTTGCACTATAGGAAGGCTGAATATAAAATACTGATTATTCTTTGCCTATTCACAATATAATATATTTAAGGAAGTCATTCTTTAAAAGGAAAACATTTTTCAAGCCACCTCAACAATTAATTTTCATAAAAATCAATGTGGAAAAAATACATTTTTGAAATATATTTTCACTCAAGTAAATTTTCACTCATTGTAAAGATTTCCATCAGAGAACTTTAAACTTTAGGAGAGAAATAGATTTGAGAGCAATTCTTTGTGCTGTCCTCACCTTTTCTCCAAAAGGCTCGTGCAAGGCAACGAACTGAATAAACTAAACCCCAGAGCTTATACAGCAAACAGGATGTGTGCTGTGCTAAAAAGATGTCTGAAACCGTATTGGCTGTGATTGAATGTTCTACAAATATGTCCTGTATTCGGCGTATTTATGCGCACGGCATCTTATTTCAGCCACCTTTGGGAACAGTTTTAACAGAGGCTTACCTACATCGCACTCAGCTGTGGTTTGCATCATCTGCATTAGCAAATTAGTCCTTTAAAACTACTCCCTGGGTGGATTTTAGGTCAGGTTCTTTATAATGCTAAAATTTGCCTTCAAAACGGTACTGGTATGTGCAAGAATTCGACTCTGGCGTGGAAGAGTAGTTAAAGAGAGTTGGACCTGTTCTTCAAGCTGAAAGTCAATGAAGATGGGTTCTGGGTGTCCTTGAGGGCCTTGTCCAGAAGAACCATGTGTTTCTTAAGTCATTCTTTTCTGGTGCTCCCTCATATTCTGCTGACATCTTGAACAAAATTCAGCTGGAAATTAAATTCAGGAATTTGATACTTTTCAGAATAGTTACAGGGAGTAAAGTATGGCTCATGATATTGCTGCATAATTCTATTTACTGTTTTTGTTTAGTATCCTTTTGCTAAATCTACTTGATCTCTCTGTGTCTTTTTGTGCAGGTTACAAAAGTACGATCTCTTGCAGCCCTTAGGATAGGAACAAGGTAAAGATCAGCAGAAGACCTGGGGTCTGCCAAGGCCTGCCATTGTGCTTCTGTAAATCTGGACGGTTTGCAGCGCTTTAAATCAGGTGCTGCCTGGTCCGTGAAGAGTTTTCTGGAAGGACCAGGAAGTGCTGTTACGACATTTCGTTAATGTTTGGTTCTCTCATGGTCTCTCTAAATCTTTCCTTTGTTGTCTTTTCCCAGGAGAAAATTAGCTTTTTGAAGTACTTAAGCTGTTGTTCTTCCCAGAAAAACAGGAAATAATACCAATATATTAGTCTTTAACATGTAATGGGACGTGTTGGAGTGAACGGTGATGTGACCCTTCAAAGTGCTTGGGGATCTTGTAGGCTTTGCCCACAAAACGATGTAGTGTAGGAAGCCTGACTCTATATCCAGCCTGGGTCAAGTGAAGTAAGAGTAGATACTTTCCAAGTTTTATTGGTTTTTCTACACGATTTCTAATAGCCTTGATGATACGTAAATAGCGTCAGATAATTTTCTAATGTAAAACTCCCAGTTTAATATGTCTGTACGTACATTTCCAGTGTAAGCACCCGTTGCTACCTGCCTTTTTGTACGCTATTAGAATGTGCATACTGTGTATACGTAACTGCGTTGAATTGTGCACCCTGCACAGAAGCCTGAATAAATGGGTTTTAATGTTAATCCAAATGAATCCACTATTCATTTGATGATTGGTGTTGCTTATTGCTAGACTGTACAATTTTTTTTATATTTTTTTTATTTCTCTGAGAGGTTAAATTCATTTTGTGGCACCAATCCAGAGTGGAGTTTCCAGGTACACATTGTGTCCTGTGATCAGACAAGCCATGGGAGGCTGGATTTGCAAAGAACGAATCGCTCTTGAAGGAAAAGATGGGAGCTGGTAATTAAGGCAGATGGTAATTGAGTAGACAGATGCCTGAATTATTGCCAAATTCAGGTAGCATCCCCTGGGAATATATCAGAACTTGGAAACGTCTGTGCTCCTCGCGGTGCCTTCCTGCACAATGGTCTCCTGCATTGGGAGCTGTGCAGGTAGATCCATTGGTGGACTTTGACAGCCACTGTTTCACATCTAAGCCTTACAGCACATGTCCGAAATCATTAGCTGATAACTGCCCAACGAGGGAACCGCCTCAGTGCTCTGCAAGGCTCCTGTTGAGCCGGGACGCTGCCTCGGTGCTCGCTGCTGTGCCTCCTGTAGGCAGCTGCCACCGCCTGCGGGGAACAGCCCTCCAACTTGGCCGATGGTGGCGGGGGCTGTGTGCTGGGGGCTCTCTGTCCTGGCAGGGTCTGGGGCCGCGTCCACCACCCCTCAGGACTGCAGGTGGGCAGGGGGGCTGTGGGTCATCGCCAGCCTCCTGCTGAAACCCCTGCAGAGCTGGGGGGCTGTGCAGCAGGAAGCCTTCCCCCACCTCTAGCTGGCGGTGGGTCGCACCAGGGCACCACCAGTTGAAGCAAGACCCTGGCTCTGCTCTTTGTGGGCAAGATTTGTGTTCAGGACCCTGAGAGGAACATAAAAGCCAGAGCTGTGGGATTTCAGGGGCTGCTTTGCACATCTAGACCAGCACCGGTGCCTTGGGACTAGCTTGCTCAGCACTTGGGTGATTCTTTTAGAATTGTTTCTGCAGCTTCTCTCTCCCAGCGTGACTCATGTTGAGGGGTTAGAGATGTTCCTGGTGCTCAGGGGGGAACCAAGGCATGGTGGCCTCCATGAGTTTTATCTCTAGACAGATTTTAAAGTTTCTGCAACAACTGCAACTTGAAGCAGCCTTCTCCAAGACTGCTTCAGGTTTCTAACAGTAAAAGACAGTAAGACCCTTTCGTGCAGATATGCCTTCAGTACAACTGCAAAATGTTCCCAAGGTTTTTATTTACCGTTGTGCTGCCTTTGCTGATGTCTGCCTATGGTGCTTTTTACCTTCTGCTGTCAGTGATGAGGTTCTCTGGTGGATGTCCTGCAGAGGGGGAATTGCGCGAGATGAAGGTTGATGTACTTTAGCAGCCAGATTTAAAATAGAAACCTGAACGAAAGTGATTTTGGTGTAATGCAAGCGTTGGGCTCTTTCTCCCTGCTGGTCATAGTTTTGTTCAAAATGTAGCTGCTCCGATACAGCTGTAACAGATCAGATCACCAGCTCCTTAGTTGGAGCATGCAGGTTCACACTCACTGCTGGAGGCCAGCAGGAGCTGGTCTGGGAAGGAGCGCAGCTCACCGCCGGCAGCAGCCCTGGGATGCGGCCGCCTCCGCTGCAGCAGCTGCTTTGTGTAAGCCTTGGTGACTGAAAATTGTCACAGGCTTCCATGCGGGGTGACAGTTGTGCTTGTGGGAAGACCACAGGAGGTTTCTCAGTCACCCCGGCGGGGGTCAGGATTTTGGCCGGGTGAGGATGTTGGAATAGCAGATTGGTATATACCCCTAGGTAAAGGTTTGTCTGAAGTATTGTTGGAGCAGAGTTGTATGACGAAAGATGCTGCCCTGCGGGGAGGGAAAGTGTGAATTCAATCATGCCTGTGAACGCCCAGCATGAAAGAGCCGTGCCTGGTCTGTAAGGCAGAAAGCGACTCGATCACCACTTGAAGTGCTGTTTTCCTTCCTTGTCCCCCTCACCTCTCGGCTCTGTGCTATTTCCACACTTGGTGGCTGGCCAGCGGCTTTGCTGGTCCTTCACCTTGGGTCTTTCCTCTCATTTCGCAAGTGGTCTTTGCATTTGTGGTCACAGCAGGATCTGGATTTGACCGCAGCTGGGCTACAGCTGGCCAGGACCAGGTGGGCACACGGTGGCTGGGGGGCAGACACCTTTCGTCTCAGGGCTTGGCTGCCTCGACTGTGGAGGGCAATATCATAAACCTACATACATTTTGGGTTTGGGTTTTTTTTGGGGGNACCCCTCCAAAGCCCATTTTACTGGGGCCGAGCCCCCCAGCAGGTCAATGGTTACAGCCAGTCCGCAAATACGTGGCTCATCCCAGAGTCACTGGCAACTGCTGGAGCAGCAAGAGGTGCTGCCGTGCTCTGCGAGATGGCTGCAGCAGGGGAGCAGGTAGGAAAATGCTCTGCCCAAGAAGGAGATTTTCGTTAATGAACTCAATTAATTTTTCCCCCAAGGAGAAAAAAGCGTTTCTGTTTCTAAAATTGGCAAAATACAAATTAAATCCAGGTTTGTATGTGCCTGAAAACTTTGTATAGGTGGGTGAAAGCCAAATGTCCTTCTCCCTGCCTCCCAAGCAGGCACCCCTGGCAAGACCCCAGTGCAGTTTTCCCCTTTTCAGGCTACTTCCCAAGGGGTTGGAGTGTCAGGTCACCCCAGCCACCACCGCTGCTCCAGTTCCAGGGCACGATCAGGAATATCTGTAAGCTGAGCCCTGCCAATGTAAGGGACCTGTCTGGCGAATGCCTATTGCCAGCTCCTTACCCTCCGCTCTCTTCTTGCTTACACTTCTCCTGCCTCATGTAAATTAATAGCAGTATTTAATTTCTGTCGTAGCTACCTGCTGCTTTTGGCAGGTTCAGCCGTGAGGGGGGGTAAGGGGGGAAGGCCTTTCTGCGGAGGCCATTAAACAGAGAGACACCAGGACCACCTGCACACCTGCCACAGGGGACTCACATGTATGTCCCACCACCTGGCTGTCGGCCATGGTAGAAGAAGGGCATCCCTGCTCCTCAACTCAGCCCCATGGTCCTGCCCTGCAAGACTCTAGTGAGGACTGGTCTCCTACAAGCTGGTTTTAGGCAGGTCTTCCTCAGCCTGGAGCTTTTCCCAAGCTCTCTGGGGAGAGGCTTGTGGGGTCGGATGCATCCCCAGGGAAGGGCTGAGAAACACGGGGCAGCAGCTCCTTCCTGGTGGTGGCTGTAGGACCCCAGGAGCTGCCATGTGATTGGGAGGGTGCAGTGAAACAGAGTGTGCAACAAACCTCATCGGTGGAGGATATTTCAATAATATTCAACACTTTGCTCCTTTAGCAGTGGTTCCTGGGGCTTCTGAACACAGTCCTCTGTCATTATGGAGAAGAGCAGGATGAGGGTGGCATTTAATATGTGCACTCCTAACATGCCTAGTTCCTTGCCAGCTTTTCTCTACAGTCACAGCAAACGTTCGGAGCAAAGGGGACAGTTCGTGCACTGGAGCAGAAAATCTCTCATACATATCTTCAGCACAGAATGAGCTCAAAGATCCCGTGAGGCTGGAAGACGCTGCTCAGAGCAGCCAAAGTGATGCTTTCTCCTGCTTGGAACTGGTCTCACAAGGAGTATCCCTGTGTGGTTGTACAACAGCCTCCCTTGTAGCTCCTCTGGACAAGGTCGTGTAGGTTGTCTAGTTCAGGTTTCAGCTCCAGGATGACTGACAGAGCCCCTTCATCATCAATGTAACAACACTTCAACCTGCATCAGGAGCCTCTGTGATGCCTGCCAGGCTCACATGGGCTCTTGCTAAAACCATCACAAGAGAAATTTGTAACCTGGTAACAGACAGGCTCTCCGAGCCTGCAATGCATGATGCAGGCAAGCCTTCTGGGACTTAAAGCCTTGACTGAATTGGAGACGCTTTTCTTGATCAGCCCAAGGGAGAAACCAGAGCTATGGAGAGGCCTCGGGCAGCGGTATGACCACCATCCAAAGAGACCAACCCAGATTGCACAAGTACCTGCAGCTCAGTGTCTTGAGCAAAAAAAAGGCTGGATTTGGCAGCAAACCACCTATGAAGAAAGGAGCGTGTCCAGGGACATGCCAAATCACACAGCTTTACAACTCCTCTGAATTATCCATTATACCAGTTCCCTCAAAAAATGAGGAATGAGCATGACTGTCATAGTGGTCATGAGGTCTCACTGAAGAGAAGAGTTACAACTAGGAATACTGATGGCTAAAGAAATCCCTTGGTCAAGACTTCTCTGTGTTTTGACACTGCCACTGATGAGCGCACTGTATGGAATGGAGTGGGTGGGTCTCCCGCATGCTGCAGTGGGCTGAATACAGCATCACAACTGTAAAAATAAGCAATGAGTTCAGTAATTAGCAATTTTTAGGGTACTTGCAGCTGAAAGCTGGCTGGAAGCTGTGCTCTGGGGGTGCTTGGCCCTCTCACAGGAGAGGACACCACGATGCTCACCCAGCATCTCTTTCCAGGTACCATCCCGCAGCTCAAGAGCTGGAGCATCTTATGGTCAAGAGTCAAACAGGGAAGTGAGTAGCGCAACCAGGGAAGTGTCAACTATTTTTTTAGAAAATAAATAACTTCAGTGTGCTAAATGACTAAGTAAGAGAAAAGTTATAAGCTGCTCATTGGATCTTGTACTGGGCTTGTGACCCAAGCCTGATGACAGCTCAGGCCCTGTTACCTCCTGCTCTTTGCAGGGCCAACAAGCTGGCGGTCATGGTCAGGCTGTGCGCACCTGCCCAACCCTACCTTTTGCTCCTCAGCCCTCTCAGCTTTGGAGCAGCTCAGCTTCAACACATCTCCCCTCTGCAGTTTGCTTCTGCATCTGAAGTGAGTGAAATAGTTTTTTCTCTTCCCTTGCCTTAAGCAATGCCTTCGAGGGCACAGTGACCTGCAGGAAAAGCAACCCGTCTTCTCCTTAACTCATCTGGGTGGAGGCTGCAGGTCAAGCAGCGCAGGACGGGGGCCTGAGGGGTGTGTGTGGGTCTTCAGACACCTCTGTTCAGTCTGATAAATATAGCAGAAATGATTTGCACCTCTGAGGCCATAAAGTGGGCCCATCCTTTACTTGTGCTTGGGGAGATGGAGCCTCTGCCCTCCAAAATTGCATTTTCTTGCCAGGTGAATAACATGATACTATTTTTAAGAGCATAAGGGAAAGTGTGCAGAGGATGCTATTTAATTTCCTCAGTTACTGCAAATAGAAGATCTATCGTGCAGAGACACGATACAAATGCTTTAGAGGGATGTCTAGCAGCTGGCCAAAGAAACCAACAGTGCTGCACCACGCAAATCAGCAGGCAAGGAATCCTCACCTCTGGTCATCAATCCATCTCTTCTCGCTCGAGATGCGATCACCCACCCCAAGCCCTCTATTTATATACACACTCTTTGCTCAAGCTCCTAGCATCAATTTACTGAAAAGTAGCTATGGCAGTTCAAACAGCATTTCAGAAAAAAAAAAATGGCATATTTGCACATGGCGAGCGCGAAGGCTCAGCTGAGCTGAAGGCGATGGGAGCGCCGGGGCCAGCAACGCCCCAGCACACCCCAGCCTGACTTCTGACAACAAGGCAACAGAGGCGCTCAGTCCAGCAGCAGATTGGGAAAAAACGCAGTGCCAGCACAAACCAGTGCGCTAGAGACCAAGCAGCCTCACGCCAGAGCTTGTAAAGGAACCAGAACCTGAAGCCTGGCAGCGTATCAGCGCTGGCACGGGTGGTCCCTGGGATGGGACCACCTCGCCCCGCCAGCCGGGGAAGCGCTTCCCGCCCCTCATATCACACACAGGCAGCTTCCTATCGCTCCGCTGGCAATGTGATCAGTCGCGGTTCATGCACACGATGATGAGTTTTGAGATCAGCATCCCTGGAGGTACGTCGCTGTAGTATTTCCTCCCAGCTGCCGGGGAGGGACCTTTACGTTTCACTCCAGCGCCTCCGTTTGCCCTGAAAAGAGGCACAGTCACATCATACGCTCAGGCTGGACACAGTAGAACAGCAGATGCTCACAGCTGTGCAAAACATTTGCATTAAGCAAATTACCAGTGGTCACAACTGATGAAGGGCAACACTATGGGGTTTTTTAGGCCAACTGCTCATTCCATTTGCATTCGTATCACCCTGCTTTGCTCCTTGTTGTAGGGCTGGCAGGCTGCTCCTGCATGCAGGGCTGGAGAGGGGAGGAAAAGAGGTCCCAGCAAGTTTGGCATGCAGATCCTAGCCAGGCAATGCAATTTGGCAAAAAAAACATTCAACAGCTCCATGTATTTTGAACTGTCATTTTATCACAGCTTACGGCTTTATGCTTTATCTTTGCATTCATCAGATAACTATTCTGAATTCTGTTCTAAAATCTGTTCTACTTACCCTGCAATATTCTGAGCTAGGCCACTAATAATTATGCAGTGAAAGATGAATAGATGTGTAGCGGTACTTGAAAGGAGAGCAGGTCTACTGGCACAACGTCTCCATCCAAATTCTGCTACTAAATGACTAACATTGCTATTTAACCCTGGAGTTTTAGTCTTTTCAGTAAGCAAAATGAGGGGAAAGCACCTATTAAATATGAATTACTGCATTAAAAATGAACTGATGATCTATAATAATTTTTTATGCTTGAAACTATCTGTTTCAATTTACTCAGAGCGAGCACTTTTGTTGTGCAGGTAGGAACACAAAGCCGTCTATAACTCACTGCTACTTTCTATGCAGCTCTCAAGAATTTTTATTTTTTTTTATGAAACAAAACCAACCCATCAATGAGGAAAATTAATCTTTATTTTTTTTCTCTAAAAGCAGAATCCACATACATGTTCTTTTTGTATGGTTTAGAAGGTGGTTTTAAGATGTGAATAGTCACATCGCAGAAATAATACAGAACAACCAGTGAAGGAACGAAGAGCCAGTTTGACAATTGCCTTATCAAATAGTCCAAACATGATCTTTAACTAATGTTTTTGCCCGAGCGGATTTCAGGACAATATTAAAATCTTACCTACTCAACACAAGTACAGAGATAATGAGGGGAAAACCAACTACAAAACACAATTATTGCTGCTGTATCTGCATTTCTGTTTCCTTGCAGGATGTTCTGTAATATGCTGGTAAAACAGTTTTTAAATATCAGTTTCATTAAGAATATAATTCAGATAAATAAAAAAATCAACCAACCAGCCAACCTAACTGGGTAAATTAGACTTCATCTGAGACCGAAAGAAAAAGTTGGCTTACAAAAAGCAGAGAGATTTTGTTTTACAAGGTGAAGAGCGGATTGTTACATCTTTGAAACACTGAGGATGAACGTGCTTAAACATCTAAGTAGATTTGGTTTGTAGGTATTCCCAACATCCACAACATGCAATCTGGGATGACCGACCTGCCAGCACCAGGGAGATTCTCCCCTCTTTCTGGGAGCAGGCAGTGCGCCAGCTGTGCTCCAGCTGTGCTCCTCAAGGCCCTCAGTCCTCCCGCACTTACACACATACCAGTTTTACTCAGGTCTTCCCTAATGCTACCAAAGTCGGTCTGGGTGAGTACTCGTGCTCAGGTCAGGCACATGTGTAAGCGTTCAGGAGAGTGGGCTCTCAAATGGCTATTACGTCTAAGAGAAGGGGTGAGAACTATTGCAATAGTTTAGGTTAAAGGGTAGACAGAGTAATAAACACTTCAAGCACAAGTTACGACAACCCTTTAAGACCTGAAAATGAAAGCTGGAAAATTATTTAAAGCACACTCGTAACTATGAACAACACACCGTATTTGAGAGTGCCTTTATAAACTTCTACCACGTCCTTCACACGTACCAGCGTATTACCTTGTAACGCACTGCAAGGAAAACCCAGCATACAGTGGGCCGATTCACATGCAAACAGACATTTCACGTGTGATTAGGTGACTAGATGAAACCTTAAGACATATGAAATGTATGCTAGAACATCTAAAGACGAAGTCTGAACATGTATCATGTTACCTAGCAAAAAGTTAGCGGGAACAATCATTTAACACGGATGATCTCAGGATTAGTTACATGGTTAGTCTAAACAATGTGCACATACATATTCAACTTGAACAAAATTCTTAAACTACACTTCTCTAAAATTTACAAAGTATATAAAACACATGACTTGACATTTATAAAACCTCAGCCCTTTTATAAAAAACAAAACAAGGCCATAGAGTTTTGTTTTAAATCTATTGGTTTTTCTTCTCAGCAGTTTTAGTTCCTATGATAAATAAAAAACATAAACGGCACTCCACCACGGCCTTATAATGCAAGGAATAAATTAGCAAGAGTCACACGGTAAATCAAAAATAAATAATTTCTAGATTACTTTTATCTTAAAAAATGGTCTCTTTAATTGCACAGTATTTTAAATTTTCAGTAGCAATGAAAAGTCAGTTGGGTATTTTTCTAAATGCTCCAGAGAGTATGATAGCATTGCGTCTCATTTTTCAAGCTTTACACATCAAGAATACCTTGGTCAAACCATCAACTGCTAAAACCGATAAATGTTTTGGTAGTCTTTCACTGCAGCAAGATGCTGCAGTATCGCTCACCCAAGGTATTCTGTCCTCTGGCGCGCACCTTGCTGGGGCAAACGCCCCCAGCTTTCCGTTCCAAGTGAGGTACTCTGGTTTACACCAATAGCTTTGATATTTTTGGAGAAGTGTTCACCACTAGCTACAACTTGCAAAGCAGAAGATCGTCAACAGCTCAACAACAGTCCACATACTCCAAGGCTGCAAAAGTTCCCTTCAAGGGCTTTACCCGACTGGCATGCCTTCTTTTTGGGGTGTCACATGAACACATCAGGCTTTTGGCTCTCCCCAGAGCTATTTTGCAGTGGAGGACTAAGCCACAATTCGGACATACCAAAGAAAACAGGACACCTGAAAAGATACGATCTTACCTCAGACTATTGGCAGTAGTCTTAAGACCACTTGCCAAGTGTATGTGAGTGTGTATATATACATATGCACGCACACACACATCTTTAAAGAAGAAAAAAGACAACAAAGTGATGAATACTGTCATAGCCTGGGCATATTTGGTCAAAGTTAGATAACCATGGGACATACTTCAAAACTCTAAATATCGGCAGCACGTTGTACACAAAACAGTTGTGGGCAGATGCCTAATGTAAATGTGCATTCAGAACACTGTGTATCGATATACTATCACTGATGTAGCTGTAATAGCTTGGGATTGTATCTAAAAATATAACGTTTCTGCCAAGTACCAAAAGAACTCTCAAGTACTGAAGACAAGGGAAAGCCTTTCCCTCTTCTTAGCGGTGGAACAGGCCTAACCTGAAGGTACTTAATCCTTCACTGCAATTCTAGCACTCAGCTACAGCAAAGACAGTATCACTGAACTACCTTTACTGTTTAAGTAACACGGGATGTTACAGTCCAGTTATTTGCATCGATGCGATTACATTGACAAATGTAGTATTTGACCAGTATCTTTGTGTTCATGTTTATGACTGGTGTCCTTGCTAAAGGGTGTTAAACATATAAACAGATCTCTTCATCGTGGAGGAGTTCACACGCAACTCCTCATTCTCTCTATTATCACGGCAAAAACAAAGGAAATATCAAGGCCAGTGTTTTGTCCACAGTAAATTTGCTTTACCCAACATCAGAGAGTCTAAGGGGAACTAGCACATCATTGCACAACACTAAAACCCACCAATTTACTCCTGTTCTTATACTTTTAAAGCATTTTCAGTGCTTGAGTGCAAAGCACAGAACCTATTACAAGAATTCTCTAGCAATCAGCACACTTCCAGGGATTCAATACTGCATTAAACGTACTCAGAGGCAATCAATACTGATAACCCAGGTCTGGGCACTGCAGCACACAGTCCCATGAGTCTCCCTTGCACCGTTTTAACAACGTGGCTGAGCCTGCTGATCCAATACTCCAGGCCAGACTGCTACATGTAGGTAGTAGGAAGCATTCTGATGCTCATGTGACAGGGAAAAAGACAAAACACTGCTATTACACACACGTTTCCATTCATGCTTAAAGGAATTCAACTTTGGGCAGAATTCAATTCCTAAATAAAAAATAAATGTAGACACCCATTAAAAACACAAACATAATAATTGCATTATTAAAAAGGCTGCATCTACACTACGGTGTAGTACTTAAGTGTAATTCAATTTAAAAAAAATCTTAGTGTATAACTAAGATGAGACTCATTTCCCAGTCCAAACCTCAGCGTCAGCGCTGCATCGATCTCTACATTAAAACATGCTCTACGGATGGCGACCCACCAAATCCAGGGAAAATCTTTTGCCACATGTGAAGAGCTCCTCTCCCTAAACAGACAACGCAGGACAGATGGCGTAGAGCTCCGGTATTGCCGCAAGGACAGGCGACGGCAGATCCCGCAGCACATCAGCAGTGGAAGCTGCATGAGCGCTATGTCCTGAATTGGTTTGCTGAACATGGTTCAGATTATTGGATATGTCTATAAGCACAATGCTCTTTAGAAGCATTTACGGTATACCCAAACCCTACTTGCTGCAACACACGGTGTCGCACAAGTAGTGAAAACGTCTTCGTATTCAAAGGTGCTTGGACATCATTTTCAGGCAGCATTTTACCTTTATTTTAGTGAGTTCCCACTACAAAGATTTTAGAAGGAAGAAGATGCCAATAGTTTCTTTTTTCTTTTTAATACGTGAAATTGAGACAGACACCTAGATAAATACCTACTTTTATTTGCCTAAGTCTATTCTATGTCTGAAATCTCTAATTTTTAAATAAGGGATAAAATGTTGCCCAAAAGACTAATTAATAGTTATACATTTGCGTTTCTACTAAATCTACAAATCAAAATAGTTCTCAGTTAAAAAGATACAATTTGTATCAACAGTAAAAGGTACTTTCTGGTTCTTCAGGGCCTTACTTTAAATTCCAGCAAGTGTACCAAAATTATCGCAGCAATAATGTAAACTAGTGATTTTTCTTTAACACTGAGCATCGTTACAATGGATGGAAACTTAAAACTGTTGGCAACTGCCTATGCCACATAAGTACATTTGACATCAATTGCAAAATCTATTTCTATTATATATATATATATAAAAAGCTTACGAGGTGCTAGTAAAACCCATGACTTAAAACCAGAAATATCCTTTACTAATACTAAAACAGACTTGGTTTGCCTGTTTCTAAAACTACACTATTTGTGGCAAGAATCAGGCCTACACGATGCAACAGGCCACAAACTAACTTCAGGAACACATACTCTCTCCCCGCAACCCTCCCCTCCCCAACCAAAAGAGAAAGGGGGGAAAAAAAAAGTTTAAGTTATTATTTTGAGCTACAATATCATTACCATAGTGCAGTTAATAAATGTTGCATATCCTCAACACACAAAACCTTTTCAGGCCAGCCTTGATAAATAGCAAGAAAAATCAAACAGTATCTTAAATACAAAACTTGCATTGAGATAATTAAATTCATTTAAAAACAGGTAAATATTTTATGAAAAGCATATTTTATCCAGTACAGTTGTGCAGCAATACAAATTAAAAAACCACATAAAACAACTAAACGGGACCCTACGATTCCAGGCCCCCTTCTACTGACCAGAAATACACAGAGCTGGGTAACAACACACGGGAACTGAAACAGGGTGGCCTGGTTTGGGAGGTCCTGAGCATCTGCAGCTTCTGTTAGGTTCAAAGGGGGCTGCAAGTTCTCAGCACCTTTGAAAATCAGGCAATAAGGCTTTTACCTTATCCATAAATCAGTAAAAAAAACCCAAAACCAATTTTTTCCTCCTCTGATTGCATCTCATCTTACTAATTGACTGCATCAACAAAACATGTAACTATTTAAACAAAACAAAGAAAGCAACGAAAAGTGCCATACTATAAAGTACCGACATATTGTTACCCATTTCACTGTTAACTGGTAACTTAATTATTTGTTTAAAAAAAAAATGAAGTCAGTGCTGTAGTAAATCTTTGTTTCCTATAAATAGATGATTATAGCACAAAAAAGCTCACAAAACCAAACATACATACATACATACTTATGGTGTTGTAAAAAGTTCAAAAACTTGGCTTGAAAATTGCCTGCCAGAAGCAGCAAAATCTTCTTTCTGCAGGTTGTTTTAATACCACGCAGCCCAAGGACAAACATCCAGCAAGTTAAAAAACAAAAACAAAAATCCCAACAACATGTAACAAGGGTAGAAAGTGCTGTATAAACCCCTGATGCACCAAAGATTATAACCAGAGACCACAATTTTTTTTTTATATATATATATATATTAATTTAAACTGGAACATCCTCCAGCTGTGAAAATAGCCATTTAAAAAATTTCAGACTAGAACACAAAACATATCTGGTACTTCTGATGCATGGGGCTATACATACAGACTCCATGATACAGTATTTCACATAAACGGATTACTATATAACCTCCTTGCTGAGAAGGAGATCCCAAATGCTATTGTAGCAAACCTCCCTCAGCATTAGAGCTGAGCTGAAAACTACTAGACACCACAAAGATGCATCATCTCTCAATAACCTAGCTGAGATTTTTCCACTAAGATGGCTGCAGCGAGCTGCTGAGCGTCTGTCACATGAGGGTTCTTCTTCATAACGATCCTCACAAGATCAGGGGGGAAGATGTTGCAGAGGTTAATGTAAACCTTCTCCCGGGTGTCTTGGTGCCTTGGAGGGTCTTGAGGGATTCCACAGTAAGGTACGCGCCAGGTCTGGTCCTGCTGTTCAGGTAGGCTTTGGAAGGCAAACTGCTCGTAACACGGCTGTGTGGGGTTACTCGGCAAGGAGTAGGTCTGGCGGTAGCCATATGCATCCATCCCGTAACTTTGCCTATCCCAGCTTCCAAGCCCATCTTGGCCAGAATAAGGCTTTCTGTGTCTTAATGGAGAATTATCATATAAACGCGAGTCTGAAATGCTGTCTATTCTTGTGGACACAAGGGCTCTCCCCAGATGCATGGTCTTTGAATGTGATGAACTCTGAGACGCAGAGTAGTCGTTCGGACAACTAGAACGAGCACCAATTGTTGGATGCTGTAGATGCACAGCCATGTATGGAATTGGAGGTTTGTGGTGATGCTTTGGTTCTTCGTGACTATAGCTTTGCACTCGTGTGAGAGGCTCGTGGTAGCTCTGTAGGAAGGGCTGAGTGTTAAGGCGGCCATGGGGGTGCATATGTTGGCATTTCAAGTTCTCCTCTAGCTGTGGGTCAGGTGAACTCATGTAAGAGCGATCGCTGTAACCCACGTAGGAATCGCTACTGCCACAGCTAACGCTCCCTTCGCTGCTGCAGTCGGATGCTACAGAGCTAATCCTATAATCTGTGTCCAAGGAGAAGCGCCTTTCAGGACTACGTGGACCAGATATACTTAGATTTGAATATGCACTCAGCATAGAGTAATACCCTACATCCACAGGAGACTCACATTTTGGATACTGGTCATAAGGCATTGGCGTTCCGTGATTTTTGGTTGCCATCATCACTGTAGGATACTGTCCCTGTGGTCTTTGATCCTGAGGTGGGAAGTGAACTCCGGATGGAAGGCCGTTAGTTAAAGGTGCAGTACTTTGGGGTTTTGCAGTAGAGGAACTTGGTATACTAACTAAGGAAGGTACAGACCTGGTTTCCAATTTGTTTTTGGTGGGAAGCTTTTCCTCCAAGTCTTGATAGACTTGAGTCCTTATACTAGGATCCGATTGCCTCTTTGGAGCAGCACGCTTCAGCTCAGAAGTGCCATCATTTTTAGTGCTACAGGGAACACTATTGCTTTTTACCAGTCCTCCTTCACTTGTAGTTTTGGCAGCTGTGCTTCTAGACATGGCACGAAGTTCATCAGCTACAGATCGCTGAGGCTGATTTCCTCTTTCTGGATGATAGTATTTGCATTTGTGTCCATAGGTACATTTCTTCCCTATTAATACAAACATAATCAGATAAAAAAAACTTCAGCCAAAATCTGTTAATCATCAAACAACAGAAATGCCCTTCAATTAAAGTTTTATTGATGATTTGAAAGATCTTGCAAATGGTTTTGTGCGACACAGGGCGAGATCTAAGATCTCCTCTCTTGTATTGTGGGTAGAAACAGGCAGTGGTAGTGTATTGCAGCTAGTCCTCTAGGAATGCAGACCAGCACTAGGAACCACATCTTGAGTTGAACATGACACTGTCAGAGTGTCTGTACACACCTGCTGTATTGGGCCAAGGAGATATACAGGCAGAAAACTTAATAGGAAAGTCCCACAGAGTTGTAAGACCAGCAGGTTTCAGCTCAGTCAAGACAGTGGTGTGCCTGTAGGATGCTCAGTAGCTAAACTTCAGACAGCTCAATCAATTTTCTGGAAGAAAACTTAGATGTCTTATGACATTATCACATTAGAAAAGGGCTTTCTGGAGCCTGCAGAATTTAGGTGCTATTTTGGATCTTTTTCTATGAATGATTAATAGAGCTGCTCCTTTAGTTCAACTAGTAGATGGAAACGTTCTCTAACTAGCACATGAAAAAAAAAAAAAAATCACTTCAGTTTCCACCACCAGCTCAGTATTTCAACCATTCTCAGGCTAAGCAACAATGTTAAAACCTCTGTTAAAAAGCTTTTATTTTTGGCAGTGTTAAAAAAAAGCAGAAACTTGGTCCCCAGTCCCAGCAGTACAGAAAAGTGATGAGTAAAATCAAATAATTACCATATGGACACGGTTGCTTCTTATGTTCTGGCACAATAGGCTTCTTCCTAAGGAAATTGTCCAGACTTGGACCATGGCGTCCAAGAGGATCATCAGGAGGCATAAATCTAGAAAAAAAAAAAGGTATTATGGAAGCAAACAAGCCTTTTCATATTCCTCATGCAACGACCAATAACCTCATGGCTGTGTCCTACACCATAACCTGCCATGCTGACATGCCTGGGTACTTTGAGAGCTGTTTTGAAAGGCCATCTTTCTGCTGCAGGTACTGCCCAAGAGATAAGTCATAAAAATAGACTGTGTGGACACCCCTAGTCTGCTCCACACACTTTCAGTCTAGCTCAGCTGACTGCTCTGCAGCAAAGCAGGGCTGCACCCACCCCATCCCTAAACCAAAGTAAGGGCAGCAATACAGGCAGAGATTTCTTGAAATGCTACAACTAAGACTGTGAGCACAAAACTGTGCTCATTTTCTAGGACTCTTCCATCACCACTTCAGTGTCTAAATACAAGTGCCTGCTTGGCAGAGTACCGAGTTACTCCCACTACAAGAAGCCACCAGTAGTAACTGCAGTTGATCTGTATGCTGGGATATGAAGAATACCATAAATGTACCTAAGCAGACAGCTGAACTAGAGACCTCCTGAGGTTCATACCAACATGTTTTTTTCTATGACTCCAGGATTTAGGAGTCTAACCACGGGCACTCAAAAATGCTGGATCAGGATATCAAGAGAATTGGAATACTGTACCATAGCATAGACCAAATATAGCATATACATTGACATACACCAAAGGGGGAAAAATAGCATAAAAAGATATAAAGATATTGTTATAAAAAAGCTCTAGCAAAAAATGAGAGTTTGAGTACTTTTAATCAGAAGACCAAATCTATGATTGACTATTTCTCCTGTTTTCCTACACGTACCTAGTGATTTGGGTGTAAGATAAGAAATTCATACAAGTCTTCAAACTGTCCTTTCTTCAATTATTTTAGTGGCACATATAAAGATAAAATGACTTACTTGTCATTAACAAATGAATACATCAGCAAGCGTTCATCTATGAACTTCTTCCATTCAGGCTTTTCATTAGCTAGATCCCTGTAGTTATCATTAGAAACAATGATGCCATCTGACTCAAAGGCCAACTTCACTATAAATCGATCATCGTAGCATACCACTCTTCTCCCTTGCACTCGGCGGGACGGTGTGAACACAAGAATCTTCTCCTTTTCTAATTTACGCAAGATTTCTTGATCTACAAGACATAAGAATTGAAAGTTAAAAAAGAAAAAAAAAAGAAAAAGATGTTCATTTAATCTCCAAAGACATTAGATTTGAGGAAGAAAATCCAAACATTTAGGACTAAACAAGTCTTAAATGGTTATAGTCCAGCAGAAGGTATCTGATATATGATATTTGAAGCTACAGTAAGCAGTCAACTGGCAATACTTTAAGGAAAAAAAACCAAAAAACTAAAACAAATCAAAACCTCCTGCTCCACGTAATTTCTTTAAGACCAACACAGGGGACCTTGTTCATGTTGCTGTGGTTAAAAGAAACACTACTGATCAAAATGCCTGTGAAAAACTCCTCTGGTTGAGGGGGCGGGGAAAGAAAAATGTTAAATCTTACTGAATGTTTTGTTGAATAGTAGGGCTACACTCAAGTACAGCCAAAGGTTTCCCATAACTGAGCTCCTTGGTAAAGACAGACCCTTTGTGGTACCCAGTAAGAAACATATTTTGAAATAATTCCAGTAGCTCACATTAATGGGATTGCCTCATAGAAGTTTCTGCCCATCAAGAGAATGGGTTACTGCTAGTACTCACAGGGACTAGAAAACCCCCATTCTGTGCAAACACTCAGGCTCTTTACAAATGTTAACAACATCCCCTAAAAAGATGTCGAATGCCATCTTGTAACCGAGAGCAAATGTGGGGTTTTGTTTGTTTGTTTTATTTTACCTCCACTAATAGTTCAGAACACATCTTTCCTTGACGGGTTTACAGTTTTATATATAAACTCTAGGCAAATCCAAACAGATTTCTCTTTAATCCTGCTACATAAGTATTTAACATTTTATCTAATTCCTTCTTATTCTACAGAGTCTGTGAATCACCTATGCAAAAGAATTTTCTCTTTCTCTGTGTGGGACCTGGAGATCCCGAGATGCTTTGAAAGATGGCCTAAGGAGGTTGGTCTGAACTAAGATGCTGGACGTAGCACCAGTGCACCTAGCACTGAAGCACATACCCCTTGTGTCAATTCTCCTAGCTATCACTCTCCTCAGAGCAGACAAGCTATGAAAGAAAAATGAACAAAAAGCTATGCAACATCTAAAACGGCAAAAGACACTTGCACAATAGTATCAGTGATGGCTCTTAATAGGGGTTTAGATCTCAAATAACTCAACTGTTTTGTAGCACAAAAGACTTGATAGGGACGTTCCATCTAGGAGAAAAAAAAGACTCCAACAGGAAGAAATAATAATAAGCATTAATATTACATATAAACAATATATTTGATAAAAGCATTTATCTGCTTAGTGGAAAAAGCACAAGAATTTAAATGAAACCCAACCTTTTTGTATTCACACAGTCCCCTGCCCCCCACCATGTGGTAAATGATGAGTAAGAGTGTGATGCAAGGTGACTGTTTTTCTTCACTAAGAAAGAATAAAAAAATTTGCCCTGTGATGATTGACAAGTAATAATAGGGAAGATGCAGCTGTTGTTTAATTCAAGAAGCTTCTCACAAATACCAACAGTCTAGAACCATCCTCACATTAGTCATCTAAGACTTTTTCAAAATTCCAGATGGCCACATATTTCGGGTGCCTATCTCTGGAAATGGAATGTCAGCACAATGTATTCCACAAGACAGGTAGCAAACAGGCTCCCTGCATCCTGATAAGAAAACTGAAAAACTTCTGTTTTACAGAAGACACAATAACCTTCTTTGATCCTCTTCCCATTTTCAGGGTCCATGATGACACACAGCAAGCTGATTTTTCATTGCTAGACAACCAGTCAATTCTAAGTCATGCTACTTTCTTGAAACTCCTTTTGGGGCTTCTAGCCCTATCCACAGCTCTAGCAGATGTCACAATTTATTTCTAAATAGCTAAATCTTTATTGCTTAGCCAATGCTCTTCTCATACCTCTAACACTAGTATAGTGAAAGAGAATGGCTTCAAGAGAAAGGCTCCACACTGCCTGTGATGAGGGGGCAACAGCAGCTTTCCAAACGTTTTCTTACATTAATGTGATATATTCTAATAGCAATCAAGCAAATGAAATCAAGTGTTATGAAGATCTTTGCAGATAATTGAAAATACACATGTTAATCAAAACATGTTTCCATGTTCTTTTAGAAGCCATAGCTACCTCTCTCAAAAGCTTCCCCCTCCTTTAGAGGTAGCCATATTTAAAACAAACAAACAAAAAAACCTACAAAACCAAAAACCCCAATCCCTCTTCCCTGCTAAATTTTTTTTTTTTTTTTTTTTTAACCTGAGATCTTCTCAGCTTCAACTTCAGGGCAGAGGGAGAACGACTCTCCAGCCTTCACACAAAATCAATTAGTTTGATAAAAAATAAATACCTCTATCCATTTTTTATTCTAGATAAACAGGTTCAAAATTAAGATTTTTCAAAAGCTATCTCACTTGTTAATAGTAATGACGAAAAGGGGAACTGTTCCCTTTCTGTCAGGAAAATTTCCATAAACCCAAGTGCAGGCAGTGATTCACCGCAGGTGACCGGCAGACAGGCCAGCCTGGCAGAATCTGCTCACCACAAGCAACATAACCCAGTGAATCACTAACTTCAAACTTCTTCTCTGCCAATGCTACATAGGTGTAACAGACTTAAAAAATGGCAATTACATTCTTCAAGTAATAAGTAGCAACATTAATGGAAAATTTATCAGGTGAGCAGAATAAGAGGACTTGGAGAGGGCATTGCTTTGTCTTTTTCCTTCCTGAAGATCGCAATGAAGTTACTACACCAAAGATACTATTACAGTCTTTCATTTCTAAAGATTTGTTCATTTGAGCAGTGGCACTCATGCTGCGCAAGGGACCACACAAACCAGTGAAGGTGGAACAGAGCTTACCTGTGATAAGAGCATCAGGTCTCGACTGTTCTTTCCTCCATGCTGGCACAAACACTGTAACATCCTTATGGCCTCTTTCCAAAAACCAGTCTACCGCCAATTTGATTCCTCGACAAGAAAATACTTCTTTGTTCCCGTGGCTGAAACACACATTAAAATTCCTTATTATATGACTTTGCGTTTCTATGACTGTAAACGGAGCACAGCAAAACGTGTATCTCAAAGCCATGCTCTTCACTTGCGCTGTGGTTTCCAAAAGGCAGCTGGGAGACAGTCTGAGCCTTGCCCAACATTGCCATCGATTGCTAAATGGTATGGGAGAGGGATGCTAAATCTGCCAAACATTTTCAGCACCTGTTCACAGATTTGACAAGTAAGGAAAAATATAAGTAGAGAGAGTGTTAAAAATCCTCATAGCCCAACCAAAAGTACGGGGTATAACAGGCACCACGGAGACTTGATGAGGGAAAGCAGGAGGCTTGAAATACCAATATGAAAGAGTGCAACATGTTTCGGAAATGCCAGCAGATGAGTACGGAGCACCGGTGAGACAGGGGAAGAGACAGCAGATCCCTACTGTAGGATCTTTGTGCCGTCTCATCTGAACAGGGAAAGAGAGAGGAGAAGGACTCCAAGCCCAAGGGGGTGGCAGGCACTCTGCGGGACAGATTAGGCAAACTGGAGAGACTGTCCAAAATCAACACGACAAAACTAAGAATTTGCTTAGTACGGCACTTCAGAAGGAGAAATTAATTGTGTATTAAAAAAGCCGTGGAGAGACAGTTCAGCAGAAACCCAACAGACAAAAGCAAAACAAAAGATGTGTATCTGTTGTGCAATAACTGTCTGAGGTAAGGCAAGAGACGCAATTATGTCATTTTCTAATGGCAGATGAGTCCTCAGCCAACTTCTACATCCAGTTTCAGGCATGACATACTACAAAAGACACAGAGGAACTGGAAAGAATCCAAAAGAAAGTGAAACGAGACCTATGGGGAAAGGCTGAAGGAAGTGCATTTAGTTAATCTGGAGAAAAAAAGCAGCCTGTGGAGGAACAAAACAATCTTTAATATATAGGAGGCGATTAAAATAGAGGACAGCAATCAACCATTGGGTGTCCATGGAAAAATTCTGGTAGCAGGGGTTCTGCAGGGTGGCCTCTGTGAGAAGAGGTCAGAGGCTGCCCTGTTCCGGGCATGCCTAGCTCCAGCCAGCTCCACAATGGAGGAGAAGGGAATGAAGGAACACCAAAACCAAAGGAGGAGGAAGTGCTCCACAGGGAACACTGCAGGCCTATGGAGAACACGAAGAAAAGCACGAGAGGAAGGAGTGGCAGTGAGAAATCGCCATGTTCTGACCCCAAGTCCTGGCGCCATTCATGGCCTCTCTGAAGGGCCTGAGTGTCACCTGCGGCCATGATCAGGGGGGTTAAAGGTGTCTGGAGTGGAGTGAGCCCAGGAAAAGGAGAGGACAGACATTTTTCCCCCTAAGTATTTTAACATTTGCCTTTTTTCTTTCCCATTACCTGAATCAGTAATTAAGTATTTCTGTTAACCTTCCAACTGAAATAGTCTATCCTATTCTAAATTCCCCAAGGTGAGTCTGTTTTGCGTGCAACAGTACTTGGTGAGTGATTTCCCTGTCATTATTTTGACTCCTGAGTTTTGCTGCTCCAGTTCCTCCTGTTTTCTCCCTATTCTGCTGGTGGGAGGAGCGAGCACCCAACTGGGTGGTGCCTGGGTGCCAGCCGCAGCTGACCCACCATAGCCCCACTGCGTTAAGGACAGAAAGGTCCTTAACTAGCCTAAGGAACAGTTAAGCAATACATTAGAAAAAGCTGATCAATGGGACAGTCTGCCCATGGATTTTGGGACCTCCTCACCAGACACTTTGCAGAACAAGTCAGACGGCTCCTCTGGGGCCAGTCTGGGTTCTCCACGCACAGGAGGAGAACAGCAACTTCTCTGAGGTCTCTCCCAACCCCACAGCTCGTAGCAGAAGAAACACAGGGGCATGGCAGCAAGCTGTTACCTTTTGCTTGGCTGGCTTGTCGTGTCTAGCACATATGCCACAATCTGCTTTCCAGAAAGGTAAAAGACACCATGGAGTGATTTGTGAAGGGGACAATATAATGATGGACAGAAACAGGGATCCTACTTGCATGTTTTGAGGTAAATAAAAACACCAGAAAGCTATTTAAAAACTCTTTTTTTTTTTTTTAGTAGGACCATTTTAAAATACCTACTATTTCCAGCTTTCTAAACCAGCACTGCCATACGTTCCTTGATACATTGAGGGAGCTTGAGTAACTGTGCAATGGATGAAATGACACAGTACAAGTGAGAAAAATTTCAAAACGGTGTTCAGACTGCAGAAGCCTGCGAAGGATGTGGTGTACAGGTTCACCTGCATCTAGGTGTCGAGAGAGCATGAGTCATGGTTAACGCCTCTCACAAAGCACCGTCCTCAGCAGAGGCTGTGTTGAAGGTCACAGGCCCCAAACAAAAGGGAAAAAAAAAAAAAAGAAAGAAAGAAAAAAGGGAAAAAAAAGAGCCCACTACCGTTATCTGGATTTAAGTGAGGAACTGTACTACTTCCCCTTCGTTGTGGTTCAACCCGGCAGGTAGCTAAACACACCACACAGCTGCTCGCTCACTCCTCCCCTCCCCAGTGGGATGGAGGAGAGAATCAGGAAAAAAAAAAAAGAAAAATTCGGGGGTTTTGTAAAGGACAGGTTAANTCCCCTTCGTTGTGGTTCAACCCGGCAGGTAGCTAAACACACCACACAGCTGCTCGCTCACTCCTCCCCTCCCCAGTGGGATGGAGGAGAGAATCAGGAAAAAAAAAAAAGTAAAATTCGTGGGTTGTGATAAAGACAGTTTAATAGGACAGAAAAGGAAGAGAAAATAATAATATACAAATCAAGTGATGCACAATGCAATTGCTCACCACCCGCTGACCGATGCCCAGCCCGTCCCCGAGCAGCGATCGCTGCCCCCCGGCCAACTCCCCCTGTTTCTATACTGAGCGTGACGCCATATGGTATGGAATAGCCCTGTGGCCAGGTTGGGTCAGCTGTCCTGGCTGTGCCCCCTCCCAGCTTCTTGTGCACCTGGCAGGGCATGGGAAGCTGAAAAGTCCTTGACGAGTGTCAGCACTACTGAGCAACAACTAAACCATCAGTGTGTTATCAGCATTGTTCTCATACTAAGTCCAAAACACAGCACTATGCCAGCTACTAGGAAGAAAATCAACTCTATCCCAGCTGAAACCAGGACACTGTTCTAATGATGCTGGAGACAGGACCTGGAAACATCATCATATGCTACGATATTGCAATTGTTGCCGGCTATAATAATGAAAATTTGTAGATTTTAGCTGGCACAGGGTACTCTAGTAGGAAGACTGGCAGGAGCAAGATATCTATGTATATTAATATCCTGTTTAGCTATCAGTATAGCCCTCTGCAATAATACATTCCCTGTTTTGTATGGTATTATCATGTAATACACTACTACATTGTAATAACACTGTAATAACAAACACATAGCAATATTTTTTCTAGGCAGTGTTTTATACTACACAATTATTCTTGTGCTTGTTTGGCTGAAAAACTAGTATCTTTGTATATTTCATAACTTCCCAGGAACAGGAAACCAAACCATACACAGATATGTCATATTTAAAATGCACATGCACACATGCATGGAAAAAATGGTCAACTATTTCCAGCCATGCCAAGTGTAATTACATCTCCCCACAACAACACAAAATCAGGACACTGAGGTACATTCAGTACCCAGTGAGCAGCCATAAAGCCTCCTTTGCAAAGCCTGAGAAACAAGAAGTTACTGTTCATGCTATCAGCAGGTCATGTGCAACCATAAACATATTGCAATCCATTTTAAAACAGCCAAGAAGGACTTGTTCCAGCTACTAAATTCCAGTGAAATCACTGGACTGTTATTACTCTAAACAATCTCCATGGTTTCAAATGGATAAAACCACTTTTCATTCCTGACAGCGAACAAGCGTTTTGTTAGACTGCATTTTAGTTACAGTATGTTTCTTCCCTTAAGTCTGAGAAATCATTTCTGAAATGAAATCCTGGCTTTTCTGACAGAAATGGACATTCTTGCCTATTAGTTTCCACTGGGTTGGAATTCAAGCCCCACTTTTAAAGGCAGAGGGAGGACCAGGCAGTTCAGCTCCTTAGTTTTCTCATACCTAATACAGACCATTAAAATTCTTTCATCCAGAACATAAATTTTAAACATACTCAAACTCTGAGAAACAAAAATGGGAAATGCATTACAATGCATACTAGCTTTTCAGTGTTGCTGAGCAAATGGATTTATAGCTCATATAAATCCTCACATTTTTTTCCATTCCTTTTCAGACATGTGCCTAAGCTGCTATCTGAGCGGATACAAATTCCAAGAAATTTAAATGATTAGTGAGAAAGTCTGTGAAAAAGATGTGCAATTAAAATTTGTTCTTTTCTTCTGTTTTGTTGTCATGCAGATGTGATGCTTTCTTTTTTGTGATCTTTGTGCTTCATCAGCTTTACGATACATCACATGGTGAAAAGACTGAAATCATGCTTCTTCCTCTAACTTTTTTCCTTCTGATTAGTTGTAAAGAAGAGGAGAAATGTTTGTACTTCTTTGTCAAGAAGTTTTCTTTTAAAAATCTCTTCCCAATTATTACAAGTATGTGAAAGCTCAGAGCCGTCAGGATGACAGCTGTAGCCCTGGGTGAGACAATGGTGTATTCTGCTTTAGTTCTGCTTGCTGACTATATTTAACCTACCACTCTGAGGTGAAGAAAGGTAAAGTATATTCCTTAGGATGTATCTATTTCTCTTTCATACCATGCACGAAAGATTCTTTTTATCACCACTTTTATATTTGGCCTGTTGATAGCTGTGGGTTCATTTTTAAAAGAAAAAAAAAA
>VZTL01005319.1:47246-57378 GCA_013400535.1 Scopus umbretta
TTTTTAAAACATGGAAAACTTTTTGGGGAAAGACTTTTCCTAAGGAATGTCCATAGCTAAGCAGATAAACAACTGATCATCTGTCTTCTGAGTGTATCAAATACTTTTGCTTAAACATTTCTAGAAATGGGTTTTTGAAAGAATAGGAAACCAAATACTGCAAGTTTACCTACTGTAATGCAGAGACAGAAGTCTCATCATGATTTAAAGGAACCAAGGTATTTCTTCTAGCTTAAGACAGTATTGTAACAATGAAAAAAGAATGCAGCTATAAAATACAAGTACTAGAAAAGCTTTTTAAACTAAATACCTTAAACTCTCTGTTGAATAGAAAGAAATTAGCATAGTACTAAGTTATCTGGCTTATTATGCAAATATAAGACATCATAACACAGAAAATGAATTAGTAACAGAAAACATGATTAAATAGAAACTTATTGGCCCTAAAAGACACTATCAGTTCAAATGAATACACTCAAACTATTTCTGAATTCCCTTATAAAGTGATAATTAAGTCAAGAAAGACTAATTGCTCTCAGAGTGCTGCATTACTAATACATATAGCATTTAGAGACATGGGTTGATCTCATGGCCAATAAAGCCAATGGAAGTCTTTGCACTGATTGCAACAAACCATTCATCAAGCCAACAAGGCAACAAAATTAAAAGCCAATTTCAACTCTTGGACTCGACTTGTGCAGGCCTTTTGCTGAATCAAAACTAAATATGTAGATATTCATGTCGGAAGAATGGAAGAAGAAAAATTGCAGTTTTCTGGACTTCATACACTTGCCACATCAGTTTTTCTGGAGGAATTTTGCATAATGGTAGTTATGCAGAAGTTAACTACCCATTTCATCACAAGGATGACTTCCATTATCTACATTTAAAGGCAGATTGCTACCTCTTTCCCTTATTTTGTTCTTTTAAACAGGAATCTTTGCTAACTGCTTTAATAAAGAAAGTAAAAGATAAATTATTTCTCATAGAAAAAAAATGGACCATATGGACCAATTGTACTGCAAGGTTACCATGAAAAAGAAGAATTTACATTAAGGGAAGACTATGAAAACAAAGAGTTCTTTCACACTTCCATCTTGCAAGGCAGAATATAAAAGCAAGATATAGAGGCTAAGGACTTAACTTGACAGATACATTACAGACACAAATTTCATCAAGGAGGATAAACTGGGAAAAAAAAAAATTATGTCAAAGAGAATCTCTTGATTTATACTAAGACAAATTACAGGTATGTCTCACCAACAGCCAAAATCTCTGTCAGCAAATACATTAACTCTCTCATCCCCTTACAGGTTAACATTTAAGAATAACCTAGTATCTTTGAAATACGGTGTACTTTCCTCTTATTGGGATAAAGATCTGAGAGTGCACACAAGAGAAATTCATGCGGGCTTAAGACTAGAGAGAATCTAGCAAACAGTCCAATCCGTGGTTCAGTAAAAGCAGACTCTACAGGCATCACCACTGTGGTGGAGCTTTTTGGTTGTAGGGCACAAAAACTTACTTCACCTAAGTGCTTCTAATCAAAATAAACAAACAGATAAAACCGTATCATCAACGTTTTACACAACACCTTAATCCAGGCAAGACCGATAGGAAAGAAAATACTCTAAAAGTTTTATTTAGATCTGATCTTGTTAGAAGGCAGTAGGGCTATAATACTCTCAAGCAGCGTATCAAGGAATACTACTTTCTCTTCACTTAAAGCTTTAGGATTCCAAGCAACACCACAGATTAAACACAATGAGAATTTAGGAAATGGACCTTTTCACACAGTGATTTATTAACTAACGTAATACACTCGATGGCACAGCGCTAGTAACAAATCACAACAATATCCCAATAAAAGGATACAGTTAAAAACACCCAACATTGTGGCCTTCACAGAACTGACCTCCCACCCCCCAAAAAAAATAATAAAAAAATCTCAAACAAGGAACCCCTATTGGAAGCGAGGCTGCTTAGCAACCAGCCTTTAGTTGCTAGGATGCGCTCCTTTAACATACCATCATGAATACTAGCACAGCGAAAGAATAATTTGGTATGAACAAAAGCCCATGAAAGAGAGCGGGACTTAAGTGCGTCTGGTTTCCCCTCGGAGAACAATGCAGCTGCCAAACCGATCTGGAAGCCCCGACATCATTGTTCCACCAACCCCACAATCTGCTCTGACTCTAGGAAGTCTAGTTAATGGGCAACACTTTTAAGCTGGACTGAAAAGTTGAGCTGGCTCATGTACCGCCACTGCAGAATACAGGGAGATAATGGGTCACTGCCTAAATCCATGTACTGTGAAATGTCATTTTAGTATTGAACTAAAAGTAGAGGGAGGGGTTTTTTTGGAAGGGGGGAGGAGGAGGCTGCATATTAACAGCATGGAATAAACAAAGCTTGAAGTGCACAGATCAGAAAGAGGATTTTTTTTAGTGTTAGTTAAAATAATACTTAAGTCATTCTCCAATCGCTGCTTCCTTGAAGTTTACAATCATAACACCCTCCAGTGGGAGTCAAAGAACTCACTAGCATACGAATGTGTCTGAAGATTAGGCATTATACGAAACATACGTTAGATGATTTGCACATCAACTGCATATGAAAAATGACCATACACTGAGCTTTGTCCATTGTTGGGAATGTATACATAATCAGACTTGCATCTATCTGCTTTAAGTATCCTGTCAATCTCCATCTTGCTCCAATACATAATTGCTTCATTTGCACAGAACTCTACTGTTTTTTCAGAAACTACTTAAAGAATAAGAGAGTAATAAGAGCAGCAACTTTAAAATCTGCCATAGATAGTATATAGTCACCATACTGTTGCTTTAAAAGTAGTTAAAATTATGTTTACACTGTAAGTCTAAAGCTGAAGATTTCTGAAATAGTTTTGCAGTACCCTATTCCTGGCATTTGGCCTAAAGCCTGCACGCAAACTGAATTTATTTTCAGATGAATTTTTACAATGTCTGTGAACTTGCTACACTGTATTTGTGGTCAGCAGCGTTTAGAAATGCTAGACTTTGGAGCTCCCAACATGATGTCTTTTATGAGATTCATTGATTAGAACCATGAAAATCAGATGTCACTGTTGAGCACTGCTGGAATTGATTATTTTATCTTGATTTGGTTACTGAAGAGCAACATGCTAGCCAGTCTATTTGAATGAATTTGTATTCCAAACAAACACTAGTGTACAATGGACAATGAAGCTCACAAAAAAACAGAAAAGGTGACGTTTATCTAAGGAGTAACGCCAGATAAGGACTCCTTGCACTCTTTATTTACAAGGAACTCTCATTACGCACATACTGTTTTAAAGTATGCTTACTGATACAATGCAATACAGCTAAGAGAAATATGTGCTATGAATTCTGACTCAACTGAGCGCCAAACAAACAAAATCAGCCAAAAAATTCTTGTCAAGAAAGTTTTCAACTTTTGGTTATGCTCACCACAGCTGAGTAACAGAATTTGTGCTTATGGAAAAGTGACAGAAAGAGGTAACTCCTAATTTAGACATGTTTATGACAACATAAGTTTTAAACTATAGCCTGTTTAAAAGTACAGTATCTCACACTAGGTTTGCTGTTAAAGGCCTAAAATACTGTATTACTGAGTCAAAGACATTTATCAAGTATAAGTGTAATACTCTGGATGAGCACTGTACTACTACATTGTAGAACTGTATTCTTTTCCCATTTCTTAAGTCACCGTTATTTTTCACTAAGCATTAACAATAACCAGCTCATTAATTCACCTTCACACAAAATACTTATATTTCTTAAAGGGATGCAGGCAAGTAGATCACCTAATCTTTTAATGTGTATTCAGAATATTTTCAACTTACAACGGAACACAGGAAAGTAGTTTAATGCAGATTTCATTCACAGAGGAAAATAATGAGTAAAATAGCGTCATGTGGCACAGTGTAACAGAAACTGTGCATTCTCAGAGGACCGTCAAAAGTTTCTGAAGATACAGTCTACAGTGAAACAGTTCAGCATGTTTGCACACAGGCAGACTTTTTCTAAGTCTTCTAAACATAAAATGGAAAATAATGAAATCACAGTTTTTGAACCACCATCATTACTCACAAACAGAAGCGCAGAGCTGATCAGAAAAGAAAAAAGGGAACGTATCAGTTATCCAAATGATAAAGATACTGCAACAATGCAAATAAAATAATGAATATGTAATAAATACCTACTGCTGTAGTTTCTATGTATTTAATTACCATTGTATTTCAGGGAGTGCTGTTGTCTGCATCATTCTATCCAACAAAGGAAGGATGTCCCATTGAACAGATTGGTTAATGCTCTGGGGCAACAGATGTCTACTGGAACTGCAGGAGACCAGCAACTGGTGGCCTGCCCATCTTCTGAAAACTTTCAATAGACTCATGCATATGTTCACACAATAGGGCATGTGGTAGAAATGCAAACCTCTTTTTAACCCTTTTATATGCTCTCTTTCCCTCCCAACTGATATATGAAGGTCTTTGTTTTGTTTTTTTCTTTACAGGATCCTTGGAACACAGGCTCATGGAGTATACAGTGTTTGTTCTTCAGCCTAACATCTGAACTCAAAACATAAAACAAAACAGATGAGAAAATTTATAAAAATAACCAGGTTAGATCTGACACACTAACGAATAGCTTTCAAAGGAGAAAACCTTTGACTGGAACATGTTCCTACCTAAGAGCATCCCAGTGCTCTATCTCACACTACAGTATCTTCAGAGAGCCCACAATGGAGTTCCTTCTATTTTCACAAACATAGGAAATTTCACCCAGTATATGGTATAATGGAAAAGTTGTTTGTGTTTGGGTTTTTTTTCCCCCTGTTAAAAGCTTTTTCTACCAGTCACAAATTAAAGTAAATAATAGCTTGTTTGCAAAAAAGGGTAACTATCTATAACTTACAGTTGAAACCTCCCCTTCCCCCCAAGGGGCTAGAGAAGAATTTGCTCTCTTGATGGCTACTGCCTACCATTTTCAAATTCTTGGAAATACACCATTATCGATGCTCTTGAAAGTTCCTTAATAGAATGCACTGAGTGAGATCACTACTCTTTAATATACTTAATCTTCAGACATGGTTTTCTTTCCCTCTTTTTCCAAGAGACACCCAAAGTGTGCAAATCTCAGCTGAGGCACACACTAGCTATGTTGTCCAAATGCAAACTGATATGCTGAAACACCAGAAAGGTGAACCGTCCCATTTCTGCAGAGAGAAGCCCATATACTTACGTTCGCCGGAAAACACACAGACATTGGTTTCTTGTAGCTGTTCCAGAAGCAACTCCTTAACACGATTTCAGCTGCAGACTTCAGGCAAGCAAGCAGAACAATGAATGGACGAACAGATGGACCCGCGATGTCTTTGCTTAACCTATTACTGAGCGGCCGCGGAGCCAATCACGACCCGCAGAGCTCACAATTAGTTGGCCGGGCAGATGCAAGGCAACCTCCCCACCCTGCATCAGGTTCGGAGGTTTCTAAGATAAGCAAGTTGATGTCATTCTCAGGGTCTGCCCCGGGCAGCATGTGTATTAACGAGGGGTGTGCAGCAACAATAGGCCATACAAAAGAGACTAGCAGGCAGCTGCTGTATGAGAGCCAGAGTCATTAGGGAGCAGGCTGCCAACAAGAAACACCTGGCTTGGGCAGACTTCAGCTTCTCCTCATTGTTTCTAATTCACGAAACAAAGAAAGGAATTATTTTTAAGTAGTAAAAGTTGTGAGCTCCTACTAAAATGTATCGCTCTTAAGGAATACAATCCCTTCTACTACGGAAACAAAAAGTTCTTCGCAAAGAAAAATATTAAAGAGAAATAAATCTATCAGTAGCTATTGTAGTCCCCTTTTCTTGTTAGCAAAATTAATCATATTGGTATAAAGCGCAAGGAGGTATGAAAGGAGCCCACACTAAACACTGAAATGCATTCAGAAACCACTTTCTGAATTTCCTGACACTTTCATATATCGGTCAATAAATGTAATAAACTTGCATTTACACACAATTCTAATAGAGTACTTGTGAGTAATTTCAATGGAAGGTAAAACCGATTAAACTAAACCCACATCATATTAATATGTCGAATAATTGATATTTTTAAGCAGTGGCATTGAAACGTTAGGGCACTTCAAAGAAGGGAACTATGAACCACTCTTTTGTTCTGGAGTCACCCATATTTGTTTGCAACAGAACTTCTTTCCCTTTTATTTCACAGATCTGTTCTAGATGCCAAGATCTTCCAGTCTTTTTGCAATGACAAAGCATTTGAACAACAGTCAGGAGCCAGGCCATAGCCAGCTTTTTATTGTTTTTATTTTTATTGAAGTAAGCTACATGGAAATACAAACTTCAGTCCCCAGCTCCCTTCACTGCCCAACATTTCCAACACCACGAAGCCCTGCAACACACGCATTTAGCAATTTAACAGTAGCAAGGTTTGATGCTTGGTAAAAAAAGAAGTGGAACAATGTGGACTTTCAAATAAGAAGTTGCCACTGCTGGTAACTTCAGCGAAGACAGCTCAGCACAGAGGAGAAAAGGATTCTACATTTGCAAATGTTCATCTGAATGACTACTAGAAAAGCGTATTTACTGAACTTCAGCATCATTACATGACTAAAAGTAGCACTGAGAACCACAGAGGCAGCTGTCCGCTGCTTGAGAGGACAGGCGATCTGCTGGGAAACATCTACTGTGACTTAAAAGAAGAAAAGAATGAGAATAGGTTTGTTAGAACTGTTTTGAGTAATTTCACAAGCTTTATGTGGAAATTAAAGCCATTCAATATAGTACATGAAATCACATACCACCATGCTATTATACTGGTGCATTTATCATATGTCCAGATATTAAGCTGCAAAGCAGAAGCCTCAACTATAGTTTCTCTGCACTGTCCATTAAACACTCCTAAGAACAACTGCTAACACCACTATTTTGGAGCTTTTTAGTCGGAGGCAGGAGGAGACTCCTCACTAATTTCTGCCACAGTGAACACAAAGACTAAGAGAAAGCTACCCACGAGCACAGTGGGACGCCTGATCTCCAGCACTGGATTAAGCCTCTTTGCAAACAGCGAATAAAAGCAGTGATCTGAAAAAGCTAATCAGTCCCTGCTGTGGTATTTAGACTACCTTAGTTGCCAGTATTGGATAATGTTAAGCATATTAAAACTTCTGTAGGCAAAATAGGAAACCAGTCCAGTCCACCTATATCCAAGAACTGCCCTTAAACGCAAGCAGGATCACTTGGCTAGCTGAGTATCTCCCTGATTAGAGCCGGGCGCTTCTTTTGCAATACCAGAAATGCTGGTTTTGCAGAGGATGCGTATGATACCCTTTACGTACACCTGTAACAAGTTGAAAACTCCATAGCACAGAAGCGGTGTACTTAGGGCTCTATAAGCACAAATAGGGCAAGTGTATGATCTGGCATAAATATAAGGTTGTAAGAAATTTCCTTGTGAAGACTTGCCCCCTCAACATCTTCTACAGTAACAATAAGAATATTCACCCCCTCAAAACACTCTCCATACTCCAAGTGCATGTCTTTAGGGAACCAGGTCTAAACTTTCAGTTGTAGATTAATGTTCATGCTAATGCTATGCTGCAGCACTGACTCTGATCAAAGTCAGAACAGATGCAATCTGAAGACTTACGTTATATTGTTTAATTTTCTGAAAATATTCTAGCACGCTGTAGTTACATGAATTAAGAGGACATTCTCTAATTCTCCCTTGTGCACAATGTCAGTTACTTAAACCAGCTGCCTGTTCTGGAAGCATCTTCTCAGCCCTTCCCTAAAACAAGTGGGACTGTCCAAGGTTTACAAGGTGTCAGATCACCCTATTAAATGATGCTCATGATGACAGGAAAGCATTCATATTAGGGTTTAGCCAGTACACGAGGCTTCCTTCTGGGAACAATGAGCTCAACAAAGAAACCTTAGTAAGGAACACTGTGGCTCTCCCATCACTTCTGTGAGATGCTGTAACAGCATCACTGGAAGGTACACAGTGCAAATGGACAAAGCAAGTTCTACTTCTTGTGCTAAAACCTCCAAATCCAATAACCTCACGAGTTCAGCAATCTCCTATTACCATATCTAAAATACAGTACGTTAAATCCAGTCACCAAAACACAGCAAACATAGCACCTCTTCAAATTTCTGGTCTTGCAAGATCAGTAAGCTATAAACATGTATTATTGTGGCTCCTAGAGATCAGACATTGTGTACGGTGCTCACCAGGTCCCTAATCCCACTTGATTAAACAGCAGGCCAGCACAAATCTTGAACTGGCTGAAGGTGATGGGCTCAGGGACTCCACGGTGGAAGGAGATTTCCAAACAGCACAGCAAGGTGATGGGATGTTGCAGAGAGACAGGGACCAGGATGAACCTCTCAGCTGGGTGAGGGGTGGGAAGGAGAGCATCCCCTCCCCTCTGCTGCCCAGTTTGCTATGACAAGCACGCATGGGAGGATCAGAAAGACCAAAGAGGGAAAGCCCAGAGCAGCTGGGAAATTCAGACAGCATAGGCTGAAGATATTAGGGAAGCACTACTATAAGGGGAAAAAAACCACACTCAAAAAAAAAAAAAAGCTGCTAGTTCCAGCCAACTCTCGTTTCAAACACACTGAAAACAAAGCCTTATTTAAAAAGAAATTATTTTATGCAAGCATACAAAATGGTCACTCTGTAACTCAAGTGGTATTAGGGCAGCAATTAGAAAGACAACTTGTCCCATTAAAGTATTTCATGATCTTTCATTGTAGAACGTTATGCTAAGCCTGCAGTAATAAATGATGCATTTGCAAGAATACACTGCACAGGTTAAATCAATCACATACCATTGCATTTATGAAATAGAAATGAAGTTGTATGCTACAGACAAAAGTCACTGCTGTGCCATTGTAAAATATCCTACATTTACTGTTGGACTAGGGCGCTGCAAGAGAAATGCTTATCTTTAAAATTATGAGGTGGCAATACAACAGAAATTCTTCTTTTTCAGTTAATATGTTAAGAGATGCGAACTATCTTAAGTAGAACGCTCTGAAAGAAGTTTATTTAGTTTTGAGGAGAGTGGTGCTCTAGACTGTACACAGAGTCATAAAAACAAACAAAAACACCACCACCACCACTCTACAGCGATATAGAGTGAATTAAATGACCATTAAAAAGTGCCTAGAACTCAGAGAAACAGCTGATATTATGATAAAGATGAGTAATGCTTTGCCTAGAGAATAACTAGCCTTTAAAAAAAATATTTGAAAAGGATCAACTGCATTTTCAAATGCAGTGTAATTTCTCTGTAGAAAAATACACACTTTCAAATGCATTAAAACAAAGCGTCAAAGAGTTCTTTCACACTTTGAAAGAAAACTCAGCTGTCTGTAGTTATCCTTAAAATTCAAAAAAGCAGAGATGCCTTTTCCAGCAGGCCACCATCTTAAAAGAAGTTTAGAAGGTCCACAGTTTCAAGCATAATCCCATTAGATCATCAGTATTGACTAGCATGCGAGACTTGAGCAAACAATTGCAACATTTATCATGACATCCTCTAATAGGTTTTGAAGAGAAAAGGAAACCCCTAAGTTTTATCACAAGTAGTGATTACTTTTTTGTTAATCACAGGTATAAACAGATCCAGTTGTTCCTTGTCCGTGGGTAGACAACGGCTGTGACCATGAGCTGTTTGTCACGAGATGACAAGGTGTCCGCCTGCAGCTGCGCCTAACTGCACAGTTTGCCTACATTAGGAACCCAACAGGCTTGAGCCATTCCAGCCGACCATGCAGAAAGCATAAAGCAGCATTCCGCAACAGCAAAAACACCAGCATCACCCATCACTACCGCACTGAGAAGCAGCTCCTGAAATGAGGTATGTTTTCTGAAGCAAGAACTTTCATTTTGAAAGTGAATAGTTTTGATCATGTAACAAAGTAAAAACCCACTATGTTTACCTAAGATAATGAAAAAGTAGTTGCCTTGGCACTATAACTTCAGATATCCATTGTAGACATGGATCCCTAAGCAATGTTCCTTCCGTAGTATCAGAGAATCACTGAGGTTGGAAAGAGACCTCTGGAGGTCATC
>VZTL01005320.1:0-49892 GCA_013400535.1 Scopus umbretta
TAAACCACAACACCACCCAGCTCTTCTGAAAATGCTTCTGAAAATAACACTATGCCACTTGACTGTGTTATGAGAGAAGAAACATCCTATCTAGAAATGTAAGACAAGCACCAGCTCCATCTCCCTATCATGGACACCCGCTAATTGCCTCACTTCACATCTTCTGTTTAAGCATCCAATTCATAAAAGACCCCAGTAGGTGAAACAACAGAGGAACAATAGCCCCAAAAAAATAAAAATAGGGAAAGCAATTCTAGCAACATAAAATGCAGTAGGCCATCACCAACTGCAGCTGCAGGCCCAGAGCTCAACAGCGCTAATTGATAAGGTAGTGCTCAAGGTTTGAAGACCATTCTCTAGACATCTCCCACATGATAATGGCATCTGCTGCTTGGTCTGAACATATACAGATATTCCGCACAGGCAAAGCCCTAGGAGAAAAAAGGGTATTTGATATCATCCTAAACTGCTGAACTAAAACTAAATTACCTAGTCAAACCAGGTTCTTACTCTAAGCGAGACAGTATTATCACCAATATGATGGATCAAGGTTTATGGTCACTGTCATCAAACACCAGTAACACTGACCCGGAGAGCTAATGCTCTGCCACCAGCCTGCTGCATGACACTGGGGGTAGCGTCATCCCCATTTTCTCTCTTTTGATGCTTTGCTGAGCTGTAAGCTCTTTCTAAAGGTTTCTGGTCCCTTATTAAGTGTTTGCCCTACGTCTAGTAGAAGACAACCTCAACTTCATGTGGAGACTGGAATGCAACTTTTATTCCAGTGTGTGTTACTTCTGATGTCTTTTCTCTTACATTGATTCAAGTCATTTGACTTATGTTGCATCCTTGGGTCTCATTAAGTCCATCAAACTACAAAACACACATGAAAGGAAAATGGGTCCAAAATGCATATTATACATGAATAAATCCTGCAGGAAGAAGATGTCACTTTTCCTCTCAGCCCCCTTCCCTTCCTCACCCAAAATTCATCATGAAAAGAAAAATAGAATGGTAAATGTTTAAAAAAAAAAATCTTTAAACACTCATAAAACCTGTAAGGAAGAGATCTCGGAATGTTAAAATTCAACCGAGTTGCACATGCAAACATACACATGCACGCTTTAGAGCTTGTATCATATTCATGGCATGCAGCATAACCATCAGGGAAAGCTTTATTAGATGAAAATAAGCCTGTTGTAAGAGATTTCCTTGCAATTATTCTGCTGCCATTATCCTGGCCAGACATTCATGCAGCTTTTCAAATTAATATGCTTAGTTTTCTGAGCAGGAGATCGGGATAGTAGAATTCTATGGGGAACTCAATTACTAAAGAAAATGATTGCTTGAGCATTCAAGAAATTGGAACTACATCTAATTGTGAATAGTAGATTATTATCTGGATTATAGAAGACACTTTGAAATGAATTCAGATATATAGCTATATATGTCTTGAGGATGGTACCTGCTAAGATTTCTAGGGCTCCTCTCAAGCACGGAGGGGCTCGCTCTCAAACAGAGAACTGTAACTACCAATGTGGTTTTGTTGGCTTTCAGGCAGGAATGCAAAAAGCCAATATCTCTGCTGAGAAGTTAAAAAGCAGAGAACAACAACAACAAAATCACCAAGGGAGTTTGCTTGGGACTTGTTCCTTTCCCATTCTGTATTCCTTTGGTGTGGATAAACATTAGCGTGTTGCTGTATGGTTGGCTTTTTTTCTGCTTGAAGACTGTGCTGTCGGGTTGTAGATTGCTGACGCATTCCAGTGGTGGCTATACACCGAGAGTGGCACAGCTCTAATAAATGAAGGTATCTTCCCGCCTCTGAGCTCTGCTATAGCACAGAGATGAGCTTAAATAGTGGAACAGGAGGGCCAGAAGAAAAGGGTTTAACCCAAGAAGTTTAGGATTTTTCAGAGAGCAAAACAGAACACTGTAAGGGAAAGAGATTCAAGGATTTCATTCAATTTCTCTCTGAAGATAAGCAAGCCCTAGGGGAAAAAAAAACATTTAGTATTGAGAAAACATTTGAGAATTACAGCAAACATGAAAGGATACAGGATCTATAGGATACACACTAAGTAAATATATGGCAGAAATTATGCACGAAGTATACCTTGCAGATTGGCATCAAAATGGTACCAAGACTAAAGAGGGAGCTGGGAACGATGCTGAAGCTCAGACAGCAGGAATAAGGACATAACAGCTGAGAGGCAATGTGGACAATTTGAGACCTGCAGGTACTTATGTGCAGATTTCACACAAGAAAAAGATATCTGTGGCACAAAAAAAAAAGTAAAAAAACTACCCAGGAAAGGAGAAACTGAATTGAGGAGTAAATTTGCTGCACAGGAGAGCACACTGAGAAACCAAAAACAAAATTGCAAGGAAGAAATGAAGAGGAAGCAGTTTGGGTTTTGTTTGGGTTTTTTTGGTTTTGTTTTTTTTTTTTTCCCCCACAAAAATACTATGAGGCAGCTAGGTGGTATTGCAAGCACAGTCTCTTCAGGGATAGAAAAAGATTTGCATTAGTGCCTGGTGAGAAAGCCACGGGAACTTCCTCCACACAGACAATTTCAAACAGAAAGAGGCTGAGACACAGGCTTGCAGGGTAACCAGGGAGCCCGCTTTCAGAGGGAAGACTCCGAAACTGAGCTTATTTTGCCTGGGAGAATAAAGGTTAAGAGGGCATTTAGTTGTTTACTACACATACATTACCAAGGAGATAGAATATATTTCCACACAGGGGAAAAAATAAACAAACAAAACACCAAACTTGTTTAATACAATGCTGGCACCAGAACAAACAAGAGTAACGTAGGCAGTGTAGACTCAGGTTCGAAATAAGGGTTTCTTAATGCCCCAGGAATCCCAGAACTGTCCTCCCAGAGCAAGAGCTAAAGCAAAAATGGCAGCCATGCCTCTATGGCAGGGCATGATGAGTTTTACAGATGGAATCACATGGTACAACTGTTTGCAAAAACTGAGGACTAAACTGGATAGCCTTCTGCTCCGAATAAGGCGACATCTCAGATTTTTCACATATAAAAGCCATTTTACCACTACGGCCCCAGTTTTGTTCAAAGAAAAAGGCAAACACTGCCTCATAATTTTGACCACTGCCTCATAATATGGAAACCCTCAGTTTACTGCTCAAAGGATGTGTGATTCTCCTTAAAAATGCCTTCAGGATGACCTTTTCTATGTGACACTTCCACATATACAGCTGAATACACACTCACTCACAGCTGTTCAAAACACAAATGCACTTCAATACAGACTCACCCCTTCCAAAGATAGTTTCCAGACTTGGCTTTGTAGTACCAAGACAACTCATCAGTAACTCACTCCACCATAGCCTTTAAAACCCATCAGAGAGAGCTCCATTCTTTTTACACACCTATAAAACTTGAGTTGTGACCAACTACATTTTGTCTGCACTCTGACTTCAGGTAGTTTGGCCAAGCCGTTTCAGCTATACAGCTTTCTGACAAAGAACGGGTGTTACTCATACTTTTTGAAGGTTACTGCATTGCCTGGCATTTCTTACTGCAGAAAAAAAATGACTTGAGCCTTGAGACTTCAAACCGAGTGCCAATGAGGGATCTCAGAGAAGTTTAATGCAGGGGCCAGTTCAGAAGGAGAGAAAATCCTGTTCATGAAGTTAAACGACAGCAAATGTGTACTTTGAGGCAAGTTGTTTTCATTTGCTGGGCTTTGTTTTCTATTTAATTGCTGATAGATAGTAAAGCTAGAGACCAGAAACAGGATTCCTTGAGTTTTGCCTTCATTTCTACCACCGTCCCCCATTTCATCACCCATGAGTTACACTCCAGAGCACAGGTGAGTTTTCTGTAACTATGCCATGAAACACATACAGTCCATGACTGTGCAAGTTAAAAAAGAAACCAACTCCTCCCTAGGTTTGCAACTATCTCCCACTTGCCCATAGAGCTCTTTGCTCCAAAGCTGCTGGGACTTACCTCCAATCCAAGCAGTCTGCTTCCTGTTCTCCAGACAATTTTCCTTTGCTTCAAAGCACAAAATTAGCTAGTGAAAGATTTCCATGCTTTTAGGGAACATCTCCCAGCCTGCTCCCAACCTGAGAACTAAGGCTTCCTGGTACAAGCAGGCTGATTTAAGTGCTCTCCAGCCCCAGCAGCAATTAAAGAAATTGTCCCCAGCTGCAACCAGGCTTTACCCTGCTGCAGGTATATTTGAACACCAGTCTTCCTAGAGGGCCCATCACCTTTGCAACAAAACCAGTATTTTTCCAGCCTTCTCCTTTACACAAGGAAGCTGAACTGGCCGCAAACAGGAGCTTGGCATAGACAATACATCCCATCACCTACTCGGGATAAATCAGAGCAGTCTACCTGCTCAGCCCTGTTCTCGCTTGAATTTCTAGCCCCACAACAGCCACCCACTGCAAAAATACCAGGCAAACCCCATCCACACATAGCACTTTACAGACAGCAATACTGACCTCTTATTTGCCTTCAAAGAGGCATTAGCAAGCCCATAGGATATGTCCACACAGATCTTGAATTCAGAATAAACAGAGCATTTTCCAGACCTTGCTAGCAGCATACTGACAATGTACCATTAAATATTCATTTTAAAGTGGGTTTCAGACACACATGACTCCCATAACCAACATGCTGTCTCTTCTTCACATTAGCCTTGTACCTCTTCATGAAAACACTGCAGTTTCCTCAGTCCAGCTCAAGGTTTGCATCAAATATGTATTTGTGTTAGTCAGCTCTCCACCTAACAATAAAGGCAAAAATCATAGTAACAAACTGGAGGCTGACTGTCCATACTATATTATCATTATTGCAGAACTACAAGAAGGATCAAAGGCCAGAGATGAGACAGCCATCACACGGTCAGGAGTATGGCATCTTTCTCAGATCCGCAGGCAGCTTACGATGGCGCAATGCTAACACAGACGCATCAGCTCAAACCTACTGATGGATATTTGAAATGATAATGTTATAAGCCACTTCACTTCTGATTATTTTAGTGGAAAACATCCAGCTCATGCTGTTGTCCCACAGTTGTGAGGGAAGGAAAAATGTAAGCGTGGTCGCAGCATCGGCTTGTGTCTCAAGGGGCACGGGACGGGTTCGCAGCTCCCCTGACACTGCGCCTTCGCCATCTGGGCAATCGCTCGGCTTGTGCCTCGCTCCTCTGCCTGTAACAACGCTAGACTTGTTAGTTCAGATTTTATAATTGTTGGGACATATTTAGATGCCTCTGGAAATATGTTTTCTTTCTGGTTTAAGAGCCACAACCAAGGGCTTCTACCAGGTATTTGTATGCGGACACTGCAAAAATCTGTGGCTTACTGAAAATGCAAAGAGAAAATACACTGACTTTAAATATATAAATTCAAGTAAAACATAATGACTTCATTATCAAACTGGATGGAATTAGGTAATGAAGCAGATTGTTCTGCTGAACCAAAATGCCTGTTTCTGGACTGAAGGACATTTCTGCATACTTCTATGAGCAGTCCCAGACTCCATGGGAGACTTTGCAGAAGGCTTGCAGCGATGGTTAAGTCTAGCAACTACTGAGTGCAAGTGTCCATGGCCACCACTCGTCCATGAAAGGGAGTCACCAATCATTTTTAAATGGGTATCTCCACGTCCAGGCCTATCCATTTTTCTTGAAGGTGCATAACTGCTCTGTGGAAATCACTCATTTACACTGCCCTTTCCAAAGGAAATCAAGACATCCAAACACAGAATGAAAGGAGGAAGAAAGGCTTTCACTAAGTAGGTGGGTAACCAGCTGTATGACTCAGAAGCAATCCCGCTGGAGCGCCTCACATCTCAAATCCAACATGGCCCTTTCTAGTCTACATTTAATTTTAAAAAATTATAAATGTACCTTTGTCTGGCTAGAGCTTTAGGGAAACACAAAGGAACTCATAGGCAATAAAGCACCAGCTGCTTGCCTGTAGCTAAGTTTATCACAGTTTAACAACAAACACTTTTTATATAATTTATAGCCTCTGTATATTAAGTCTCTCCAAGTAGATACCTGCTGGAGTGTACATTTCTAGTCCTTGTGCTCAGAAACATATCAAAGAAATGCTGTTCACCAGACAACAGCAATACGTATAAGTATGTATACATATATATATGTATGTTTATGTAGATGTTTACATATGAATATGTGTAAATGAATATACGTGTATCTATATCTTACATATACATGTGTGTATAAATACATATTTTATATATTTTATATATATTTATTTTATATATACACACACACATATATATAAAAATAAATTTTCACAGATGGTAGCCAAAATCAAAAGTTTGTGGGCAAAAGCCTTCCACATATACGAGTGAGGACTCCTCACTGGCATCAGTAAGACCCAAGTTTGAGGATAACCTCCCTTCTTTTGAAAGACTGTAGCCTATGAAATGAGAAAGAATGGGGCACACTTGGAACAAGAAGTTGGGTAGACCTGTATAGGGATATAAGGCATTTGTTGGGGGTGGGAGTCAAAGATGTTACATCATCACAGCTGACCACAGAAGACAAACTTGTGGGTCAAAAAGGGTGGCCCTTAAATCAAGGTCTCAGTTGAGCACAGCAGTTAAGCAATGTTTAATTACCACAGAGCTCAGTCAGGTTTGCAAATGTGTTCAAACCTAAGCACAAGCCTAAATGCATTCCTCAGTAAGAACAGTTGACGATCGGGTATAGGAAGGTTAGTAAGAGGTTTGAGGCAGATATAAATATGAGATGCAACAGTCAGGCATCCTGTACTCTTCCAGCATCCATTGGCACTGTCAAGCCATCTTTGCCAGCCATGTTGCAAGGGTTTATACAATAGCTTACGCTGAGCTCACTTGATGGTTAAAATTGCTTAGGAATTACAAAATTAGAAACTGGAGTTAAGGCCTGTTATATGGTGATCATCTCATGCCCAGACCAAAATTATAGTTGTCACAGGTGCTAGATTACACAACTCAGTTATTTTTATTTTCCAGTCTGTTATTGTTACTAAACACTGCAGAACTCCACATCCCACACGCAAAATTTTCATTCAGCTCTACATGTTTTTCAGACCCTCCTATTCAGCTATGTTGGGACTGTAAGGGCAGACTGAACTTTAATTTTCACTTAGACCCAGAAGTACAGACCACACCATGCATGGAGAAGCACAGGTTCTCCAGGAGAGAGGAGGAGTGAGAGGTGCCATCAGCTGCAGTTGCTGCCCTTCACGAGGAAAGCCCCCGATCCACAGAGGGCTGGAGACTAAGCTCCACTTCAAAGTCAGTTAAACTTTTGCCCCTCTTTTGCCTCCTAGCAAGTTGTCTTCACAACTTCGAACCCGATTTCCCCTCCTAAATGACTTGATCCTTGCTCTTACTCTTCTTGCAATCACAGAGATTGAACAGGGATGGGAGATTTGTAATGTGAGCTCCACAAGAGAGAAAATATTGCTCCATAATACTGCATGACCCTTCTTCTTATTTTCTTTGACATATCCAGCAGGTCAGCAGAACCAACAATGGGTAAAACACAGATAGGCCCCTGTGAAGGAAATTGTCCACCGAGATCACAGAACAGGGTCTGAAAGAGAACCCAAAGAGTCAACAACATCAATTTTCATGGCACCATTACGTAATACAGAGAGCTGACAGAAACCTTGCATCCCCCAGAAACAAATTCAGTAGCATCTACTAAAAGTAGTATAATTTTCACCAAGTTTACTAATCCTGAGTAGGGTCTATTCAGTTTTTTTGGTGTTTCATACAGTAGCAGTGCAGTAGATGTGAAGGAGGTCTGCCTTGTCTTGCTACAGCTGACAGAGCATGAGAATTAATGCACTGAAGTAACTGCAATCTCTGTGATGCCATGAAACTTCTGGTTTCCAGCCTATAAACACTGTAAGCCCTCAAAGTGTCCTGAAGATAAAACAAGACACAGGATTTAGTTCCAAAGTCATGGTTAATGACAGCAGATCTCAGAGGCGATATTAAACTGTAAACCTTGGTGGCAAAGGCAGTCTCTCGCTATTAGAGATCAGGGTGAAGCCTATGGCCGTATTATCTTATACATCAGCTTCACGGGTTTAACACTCTCCTCCAAGCCTCTGGTATTCTGCCTCTGAGAGATACAAGGTATACAGGGGATTTAAGAGACTTAAATGTGATGCAGGCTGGCAAAAATCTTATATTCTAAGTTTTCTTTAAATAAAAGAAAAATATCTAATAAATAACAGATTCTTGGCATCAATCTTTGAGGAAAAAGCTAACAATGCCAGGTTATTTCCATAGAAATGGACTGACTTTACAAACCCATGGAGATCCACATAACAGTGCTCTTCTATATATAATCATTATTTCTTTAGCCTACTAAATTTATGCCTCTAAACGGATTTCAAACCCAAGCTTATGAATCCTCCCAATTACAACATTAACAGACTTCAAAATCTTGATTAACTAGCAGAGGATTCAGGAATCTCATAAGAGTATGTGGAGTGGCACAGGAACCACGTGGCTTCAGGTAACCTGAAAGAAAAACAACCAGAAATAACTGACTGTTATTAACATTTGCATATTGAAAACGGTACAGGCTATGGTTCATGGAAGAAGGGCTGGCTTTTCACTTAGCTGCTTGTTCATCTTCATTTTTCAGTCCTCCCAATCCAACAAATTTAACTAGCAACCTTTATAAATCGGCCAATAAATTACTGTGAAAGGAGAATATACTTCCTGTCTAAATAAATGATAGCTGAAAAGTTCCTAATGGGCCTTGTATGTGGGAAGAGGCTGGCTTTGTTCAACACGCTGCATGGTTTTTCATCAAAAACAGAGGCTTCATTCACTCAGCCTCCTTATCTGCACCTGTCATCGCTGCAGCTTGGCAGCTTTTCCACGGTGGTGTGCCGTACGTTATTTTTTCTGAAAAACCAGAGGTCAAGCCTGCCTATAGGGTGTCATCGGGAGGTGGCCATCGCTGCATCTCAGCATCACTCCCCTGATCTGGCACCGCATCTCCTGGCCCCCAGTGAGCATGAGCAGCCGCCGCCTGTCCCGCTTCACATGCCTGCGCCTTTCTGCGCTTGGCTTCAGTGTCCTGCGATGCTGAATTGCCCACGGGCTCATCTCGGTGTGAGTAATGCACGACACCAGTCCCCTGGAGTCCCCACAGACATGGCTCAGCTCACCCTCCTCCCTCGGTGATGCAACTTCTGCATCTATATTTTGACAGTTTGAAGATTTTCTATTTATACAATTATGTTAGCTACTGCTTCTGCATCTTAGAAACAGCCCCAGTGGGCAAATATGCACGAAAAAATAATGAGCACATACGTGGCTGTTTTAACTTCCCCAGTTCTCTTGAGACTAAGTGGAAATTAATCTTGCAAATGCTTTCACATGAGTTACCTTATCCTGAAAGGGATACATTCACCAAGCTGAGCGAACTCTTTGATGACTAAGAGATACTAAGAAAATGAAAATGTTGGCAATTAGCTGCTTTTATTTTATCAGCAGACCAGATACTGCTCTAATTATACGCACTCAACTTTGCACCAGCATGGCCCCTTAAAAAGCCCTGCCTTTCACACATCATTAATAATGCTCATGTCATGTGCCAACGCAGGGCTACCACCACAAGATAAACAACATTAATGCAATGCAACAGTTATACTTAAAATACACATTTATTGTCAGATTAGCCCCACTTGCCGGTTGAGTAGCATACGCTCTAATCTACTACAGCAGTTGCAGACAGTGCAAATGCCAAAGGATCCTAAGTGGAACACGTCACAGGGCCCTGACTTTTAGACTTATGGCAGGCACAGACATTGAAAAATTTGTTTGAAAAGCAGTCAGAGATGTTTGCGTGATTGACGCAATGTATGGCTCCTTCAATTACATCACCAATCCTACACTCTCTGTAGTCACCAGTCTAAAACTTCCCATTTTCAACTAAGCAAGCAAGATTTAGCAGAGTTTACAAAGTGCACAGTTGCAGTAAAGGAAACCTATAATTTTGGAGCCTCCTACCAGGAGCAGATGTCACCCTCGGGAGGTTTGCAAAAATCTTCATCAAGATATCTCAAAAAGCATCTGCAATTAGGACAAGGGATGAAAAGAATTACTCCACCCCTCCTATTAACGTCAGCTGGAGCCAGCTTAATCTCCATGCACGGTCTTCAAGAGCTACTCCTGCAATTCTTACTAAGCTTGTATTTCTCTGTTGCTTATAGTACGTGTATTTGTTTGCAAGTGATAGCAATTCTGGCTTTGTACGCGTGCCAAGGTTACAAAACACGGGACGTATCCACTCAGGCAGGGATGATATCGCATCACCTTGTCTCACTTCCAAGTTACTTTGCATATATGCGATCACAGACCTCCAAACTGAAACCATCATGACCTAGTGCCAAGCACTCTCAGCACCTCGTTTTGGATCTGGGTAGGTTTGAAAGCAGCGTTGTCACTGTATCCCAAACTCCTTTATTGCTCAGCATATCGCCTGGCGTGAAGAGCTTCTCCTCTCAACCTTGTTCTCCAGCCTTCACAAACACTTCATTATCTTTTCTGAAATAGAAATTGTTACAGCAATACAGCTGTTCACCCAGTCATCAAGCTGTGTCGACCTTGGATGGTATGTGGCCAATGCTCGCAGCCCACTGTCTGCTAATAGAGCACATTACACACAACGAGCTGTGAATTTTACTTTAGAAAAAAGAGGTAATTGTGGCTTAGGCAACTCCACTTCTCCTACACACCTTTGAGCCTGCTCTCAACTTCCACCCCCCCCACCCGGTCTAATTTACTTTGTTCCTGAGATGCCTCTTCTCTGACTTTCTACTCCCTTCGGTCCTTACCTAGCCCTTGGCACATTTGTGAGAGAACTATTCTCTTTTGAGGCGGGCTGCTAGCAGAAGATTAGAAAATAGGTTTTGGAAGGAAGAACTCCCTGCATGAGACTCATTGCTTAGCAAAGTACAGTAACAACCATGGACCACTGGGGAAGGAGAATACACTCCTGCCAGATTCCCTGATACAATAGGAAACTTGTCTTTTCTTAGGTGTAAAGACAAACAACTTGTCAAAAACTGGAATTTCTCCCTAAAATCCTATTTTGGAACTTAATGAACTAGAAATGCTGATGTTCCCTCGGAAGAAACAGAAGTGAGGCCCATCCTGAAATGATAACAGTGTCCTTACTTTGCTGCCCTAATCAGCACTGCGCAGGCTACGTCTCCTCTTCGACCTTTCCTCTTCAGCACTGTTCTGAAATACAAATATATTTGTATTTCAGGATACTCAAATTTCATGCTCTTTCATTAGTAGTCAGGAACTGACAACAATTAAAATTACCGTGCCATGAGTAATACTTAAAAGGTCCAAAAAGTTATTTCATTTTCTACTGAAAGTGACAGGTGAATTTCAAATCAAGCAAGAAAGATATTACGATGCCTGCAGCCACTCCACAAAATGACGGCTGCCTCCAAACCTCTTACCAAAATTCGCCATTAATCTGTTAATCGCATCTGAAAATGGATGTGTGTGTCAAAAGGAAACAAAACAACTGCCTCGATAGCATTTGGAAAAGAAAAAAAAACCTTTCAGACATGGCTGTTCGACCCTGCAATCCAATTTATGTCATTAGAAACTGTTTGTACTAGGCTCTGCTTGGAGGATGGCGCGACTACGAGAGGAAGTGACCTGTGTTAGAACAACAAATACACCTGGTGTGAAAGCAGTGAACTTTAAAAGCTTTTCAGAAATTCAGAGTATTATTTAGTCAATCATATACCACGGAGCTGCCCCCAGAGCTGTATGTCATTTTGATAAATTAACTTGAAAGACTTGGAGCATAATAAAGTCAAACCCAGACCCCAGATTACAGCAATCATGCTTGAATGCAGCGTAAAATACTTCCCACAATAAAAGTCATGCTTGCTACTGTTTAACGTTTAAGATAATTTTGAACCTGATCAAGGTCAGCAGTTGCATAATGTGTTTGGGCTTCGTTGGTTTTCTCTGTGTTTGGGGGCTCAGAATAGGAGTGATACGAAAAATGGCAACTTCTGGGGAATACCTACCTCACCCACAAACACTGCTTAGGACTCAGCATCCCTGCAAGGTAGCTTGCCAAACAAAAAGGGATAATGCTTATTCAGGGAGAATTCATGAAAAATACAGCGTTTTGTTCCCTTCGGTTTCTCTGTAGACTAAAGTAATGCTGCACAACGTATGAGAGGGCAAGATGCGCTGCAGACACGATGGCACTAATTTAACATGGGGAACAAAGGAAGGTGCCTGAGAGGAGAGCATATGCCTTAAGAACAAATACCCATGGTGGTGGGAAGCTCCCCATGCATAGCACCCCGTTTCTCTCCAGGAACCGGTGAGTCCAGAACTTTATGGGAGACCACAGCTCCACAAGCCCTCCAGCCCCAGCCAGGACACCGCGCCTTTGTTCTGACTTCGTTTTTGGTAACGGCACCACTTCTCTTTCAAAGAAGCCCTTCCAAAAAAACCCTATTTTTTGGCCCAGTTCTGATGCCACCCCTCATTCTGAGCATCAATTTAGCACAACCTGCTAGATGTTGCTGGTGCCTATCAAGTTACAAAATAATTTTTCATGTCTGAGCAGGGTTTTAGACTTGAGAGCAGTACTGCATTGTGAACAAGGATGTGCCGCCATTCTCCAGAGAAGCCAGGGCAGAGCATGGAGCGGGTGACCGTGCTGCGCTGGGTTGGGCTGGCCTGCTGGGAAGTCTCTCCCGGAGCACAGCTGATTTCCCAGCCCCAGGTACAGGCATCTCTACCTTTTTGGAAGGGAGTATTGCTTCTCCTGCTGTTTCTGACTATTTCTATACCAAAACCGGTAAATAAAGCATGTTACTCAAAGTCTAACCAGAACCTTCATGGCCAATAGTTTCTCTTTCCATCATTATTCCCCCACCGCCGGCAGGCGCAGCAGCAGGGCGACGGACAGCCGTCGGAGGAAAAAGCAGCCCCCGTCTCCCCCAGCTGTTACTGCTGGCACATTCCCACGCTCGGGGCCACGAGCTGCTGAAGGAGCGAGTAGTGCTCACGCATCAGCCTTTTGAAAAACATAACCTCAGGGAGGGGAAAAAAGAGCATTAATCTTCATGGGGAGTAAACACTGTGACTCAGTTTTATTTCACAGGCATCCTGACTATTTTGGTGCCGGAGGAAGGAAAAAAATACAAGAAGTTTTTCCTACCAACATTTCTAAAAGAATCTATTCTATATAAAAGAGCTGCCAAATTTTTCTTCACCTAGGTAATCTCTCTGACACACAGTTAGTCTCATATGAGCCCCAGCATTTTTTGTGAGTAAAGGACATACGATTCAGCCCATCGCCCTAACAAGCAGCTGAACTTCGGACACTTCAGGCATATTCAAAACAGCACAGCCACTCTAAAGTCTACAAAAAATGCACTTTTTCTGATCAGCTTTCCTGGTTGGAGACTGCTGAGCAGACCTCATTCAGCTCCCCTCCCGAAGGCAGCCCCGACGGCTCTGCGACATGACCTGGAGCCAGGCTCCTCTTTGCTTTGGCTCAGATGTGCCTTAAACTGGAGTCCCAGTTATCGCATTTTTCCACTTGACTGTGCGGCGCAATCAAAAACCGCTCTGTTTTATTTTGCATTAGACTTTGGGCATTGCCTTCCTGCCTCTGGAACGACAAATAAAAACCAGAGTGGGAAAATAACCATCACGGCTCTCTGCAGAGCACTTCTGGCAGGCAGCTGTTAGTAGTTGTCAAGCTTTATAGTCCTAACACCGACTTCTCTTTTTACCAAACCCCCCAACTACTGCAAATTGCTCTGCTTTCTGGAAAGCCCTCCCAAGAGTGCTGCCTTCCTCCCTCCTTGCTCTTCCTCCAAAATGTCCCCTTTAACCACCAGCCCTACCCAGGAGACCACAAAGGCTCTCTGGGTTGCCCTAGACGAAAATGACCCTTCCCAGCCTCCAAATCTTAATCACTGTTTTGTTCAAGGGTCCACACTGCCCTGTTTGCTTAATTTACACCAGTGCTTACTCTGTTATCCTCTGGCCTTGAATGCTGTGGGCAGTGAGCAACGTAAAGCCCACCTTCCCTGCCTTCCAGAGCTGGTCCTGTGCACCTTTTCTGCTGGTGGAAGCATAGTCAAAAACTTCCGAAGATGGCAGCTCCTCTCCATTGCCCATCACCCTCAGGCACTGAAGTAAGACCCTCCCCATGCATTTACTAAACTGTGCCCAGCCTCCTATTTACCTCTTCTTACATCAGAATTAATACCTTAGTACTGCAGCTTTGGGTTACCTACAAACTTTAGAAGACCATCTCATGTTTCTATCGTCTTCTTTCGTAAAGATTTTCTTTTGGCCATAAGAGCTTTATACAGAAAGAATATTTACTTAACATATTATACAACCAAAAAAAGAAAAGCTACTATTCCTGAAAAGCAACACACACATCCAATTGCTTCTCCACCTCCTAGTTTTTCTGCATGTTGCACGTCAAAGCATCTAGGAAATGAGGTTGATGTATCTTCTAAGGTTTGCTGATATTATTTCTGATAAAAATAAACAATCACATGGGACTATTTACTTGAAAATGACTACCCTAGAAAGATCCCATTAGCATCTGCATAGATTTGCACAGTTTAGATTTTCACAGCTACTCTTGGTCACAACCAGGGCTGTATTGTGGTTTAACCTGGCAGGCAGCTAAACACCACGCAGCCATTCACTTACTCTCCCTCTCCCCAGTGGGATGGAAGANAAAAACCCCACAACCCATACTTGGGTTTCTGTCTCCCTGCCCCTCAGCTGGGGTTTGATACACAAATGCCTTTGAAGCAGCCCATTTGTCCCAAGGGGAAGGATACCAACCCCAGGCGCTCCTGCATAATCCACAGCCGCGGGTGCTGTTAGCCAGCCCCTTGCCCGTGAATCGGCATCTGTGCTGGCCAAATCAATAGCAGTCTGTGCGCAGACAGAGCCCGAGTCAGTCCAAACCCAGAGCCGGCAGCGGTGGCTCAATGCTGCGTTTCACACGTAAAAGGTTTTTGCTCGCTATTGATCCCCGAGAAGGTTAAAATAAACCCTGGTCAAGGCGGGGAGGAGGGTGGAAGACACTACACAAATACATGCATCACCCCGAGCATCCTCGCGCTGTGACAAGGGATGCTTGTCTCCTCTCGCTAGGAGATCAGAGCTACAGGACAGTCTATTTCTCCAGGTTTTAACTCGGTTAGAGCAAACTGGTTTGCAAAGGTCTCAGACAGCATAATCAGCATGCTATGCCTAATATTACAGATCTGAATCTGTGATTATATTTAAGAAAGGTTAGTGCTATATGGCATATCACAACAAGCTTATTGTTCTTGCTATTGAGTGGGGACCACATTTTAGTTTTGCTACCGATGAAATATCTAAAAGGCCATTTCCATAGGAAATCACAAGAATTAATTAACCAGAACATAAGGACCCTCATATCCTGCTTTCAAGCCGGGATTTCACTTCAAACTCAAGGACACCCTAATTCCATTCGTGAACCATTACGTCTCTGAAGAAACAACCCTATTTGGGGTTTGCCTGCAGAGAAAGAGGCAGTGAGGCTCAGTATGCATATTGCTGTGCATGAACGCACTTACTGGAGTCATGTTTATTTATTAATATGCGCTCCTTCCCAAAGCACTCTTGTTCAAGGTTTTCCAGCTACTCCTTGGAGTTAATAGGTCTTCTTTTTCCTACCTGCCTGCTGGATTAGGCACAAACTTTTCTGTAAGACAGAAGCCAAGTAACCATGACTACATTTAAAAACTGCTCTGCAGCCTTCAAACTTTTCCACCAATCTTGAAAAGCTGCTCTGGTTTATAACTTTTAAATTGTGTTGCACTTTACCTCCCAAGTGTAACTAATTTACATAAACATCCTTGATTTCACCTAAAACTAATTTAAAAAACGTTTCTAAGGTGAATGTCACTTGAGCTTCATGACGCAAGGACATCTCAGCCAGTTTCCCTGGGAAAGCAGAAGGAGTTTTCTCAAATATTTTTAAACATAACTTTGAGTTCTGCTTTCAGAGATCACATCCCCCATGTGATAATTATTGCCCCAAGACTCCTCTATGTTGAGGATAGTGAGAAGAGCGGGGGTGGGGTGGGGAGGGGAGGGGTTGATGGTTGGACTAGATGATCTCAGAGGTCTTTTCCAACCTTAACAATTCTATGATTCTAAGAGCAGCAGGAATGGCCAGATTCCCTCAGTACCATGCATAACAAGCTCCTCCTGCTCCTCAGACCACAGGTGAAGCCTTTGCGAGGTCTGGAGGAAAAGCAGATTCATGAACATGAAAAAGGGAATGAGATGGAGATCACTTCTGCTTGTTCCTAATAATGTAGAAGGCTGGGTGCTGTGGTGCTGGAGCTACTCACAAAATAAGGCACATGAGTCAGGATTTGAAGGCTGACTTGGCTTAAGCTTGGCTTAAGCTACTGAGTAAAAAAATATTATCTTTAATAGGCATTACTGAATCTCGGCCACATTATTCGCCCATAGATTTTGGGTTCCGATCAGTTCACAGCTCTAAACCTCTTTGAAGGCAGCAAGATCCTTGTATTTGTGCAAGGGCTTTAAAAAGCCAACATGTGTTTGAGCTTATAAACATACTTAAGTCTGTTCTTCAAACAGCAGTTGATGAAAACAATGCTTCTCAATTAAGCTAGCGTATTTAACATTCCTTAACTTCCTTTCACTTCTTTGGTTTAGCCTCAGGGTCACAAATAGGCCATGAAGACATCGGCTGGCTCCCAACACTGCGGCCACAGAAGAAACCCCGGAGGTGCATGCAAACACCCGTCTTCTGCTGGCATCATGGACATGGGAGTTTTGCAGCAAAGTTCAGGCAGGACAGAGGTGACTTTCTGTGTCCCCTGACAGCGAGATGCTGTACATCTTAGCTAAGGGTAGGACACAGCTTTGGGGAAACTGCGGTAGGTTCAGAACAGCAATTTCCTCCGCATTTGCAACATGGTCCTGATTCTGCAGCCACACAGCCCAGGAGCCGCAGTAAATGGTGGGGCTGGGGCCAGACTCAGGCAGGGCTGCCTGATCACCTGCAGCAGTCAGGGAACGCAGGCACCCGTGGCTGCAGCTCATTGCTCTTTCTCCATAAAATAACCCCCTCTCACCTGGCAAACCCGCTCTTCTGCAGCAATTCATCACTTTCTTTGGGGACACAGCACTTCCCCCAGCAAAACATCCAATCTGTGCCATAGCTGCACGCACCATTCCTTTTATATTCAGCATAGACGCAAGCAAAACCAAAGCACGGACAGAAATGCGTGTATGCTGGCAGCAAGAGCAACACCTTTGAATAATAAAAATGACTTCTCCATAGTGCAGTCTGAATCTACAGCACAGTGAGAGAGATAAGTAGGTGCTCCCAAGCTCAGGTGTGCTGCCTGCCTGGTGGCTGCTGTGCCGTGGGGTACCACCCCGCACAGCTCATTTTAACTCCCCAAGGCAGCAAAGGCAAACCTGGACTGACCTGTGATGCCCTGAAATCCAGAAAGCTGGTCAACACACTTGGAAAACCAGAAGCGACACAAAAAGAGGTGCTAAGACGTTTTCCTGGTAGGTGATGAGGTGCTACAGCAAAAGCCCTCCAGATAGACAACTTATTCTTCATTTCTACTCCATCAGATTATGGGAACAAGACAAAGTCAGGATGCACAATAGAAAAACAAACATCCAGTCTGTGATGTGCTTTAGATCACGACTCATGCACTGACACACAAGAGTAAAGATTGCCCTTTCCTTTTTTAATGAAGGGTTTCAAATCTGGCTCCAACATTGCCTCTAGTTCATTGTTGTTTGCAGAACAAAGATGTTGCAGCGTGTAGTGTCAGAAACGCTTCCACAACAGCGAGTGACTGAAAGGAAAAGGTGTTTCAGGAGCAAAAGGGAATAACATGTTTACTGTATAATGGCACGGTGTATATGCTGAAGAGGAAAATGGAACTGAAGCACTCTTTTCGTTTTTTTCTCCTAAAGTCAAGAAGGACAGAAACCCTCTCTCCATCAAAATAAGTAGCCTTGCTTTCCAGACAGCACCAAAAATTGCAGTCACTGAAAAACGTAGGCTTGTAGATGACCAGAATATATCTTGTCCTCCAGGAAAAGAGAGTGCCTGAGAGTTTTAAGGTCTTGTTGAGAGTCATGAGAGCATGTTCTCCCTTTCCTTTAAACTACCAGGAGAACAGTAAACCTGATGTATAGCGTCATTGAAAAAAACGAAGGCTTCCAGCCATCAAAAGTAGTGCAATGTAAACTTAAATATTTGATTCCTAGGAGCAGCCATATAACAAGATAAGGGAACATACCTATGAGTGCAGAGTAAACTCATAACCATATCATTCACAATTCTGTCCCCAAGCTCTTGCATTTCAATATATAAAACAGAAAGATAATCTCCACATGGCTTTCTCTTCAGAACTTAAACAACAACAACAAAAAAAAAGTCAGAGCCAAATGAATGCATTTTATACCCACTTGGTATACGTTATTTCCTATCTCATATTGTAGAGTTTCGTTTGATTTCCCCCAATGGAGGTGGTACTCCCCTGTACCAGCTCAGACAAGGAGGATGCTGGCCTATAGCCGTGAAACCTCCCTAACAATTATAACCAAGAAAGGGGGAAGGTTTTGGTCAACCAGTGTGGCTGCTTGCCATACAAATTGGGAAACACAATTTACTAATGATAATAAAGAGGCAACACAAAATTAAGGGAAGCAGTGCCTTGTTCCCAATTAAGTCAATAGCCATTTTATCACTGACCATGATGGGATGAGGACATGGGTCATTGTAATTAAATTCTTTTTTCCTTTTTGAAGTTTGGGCTACAATAGATTAATTTACTGTTCACCTGACAGGACATTCTGGCTGCAATTTATTTAATGAGGAGAAGAATCAGGAAGAAACAAATGAGGCAGGACAGGAGCAGAAGATTCATGGTGGGTTGAAAAGAGAAGAGGAAAGGAGATGTGATTATCTCCCTACAGGTCTGTAAGAAGAGCCACAAACTTGAGCAAAAAGAAAGACTTCATGAAGCTGATGAAGCTGTAAAGATGGGAAGCGGTTTGTTTTCCCCAGACAAAATCAAATCAGGTGGATTTAGTACAGAGATTTTCTCAGTATCTTGTAGGAAAGCAGCAATGAGCAGAGAGGACGGCAAGCAGTAAAAGGCTGGCCAGAGTGGACAGCATGGAAAGAGACCTCCTCCATCATCCAACACTCTCTCACTGCTTTGGATGGAACTATCCTGGTGCGCAAAAAGCAGAGACAACTAGAATCATTCCTTTCCCCACACTGCACATACGACATGTCCTGGGGTTCACATACACCACCCAGCTCCCTGCACCTTCCCCCCTGAGCCTACATTAGCTAACGGAGCTCAGCAACGCCAATGGACTTGCACAACAAAACAAAGCAGCACCCAGGACCCAGCATCCACAGCATATGCATTTGAGGAATTTTAATGCAGATTAGGTCTAACCTGATCCCATGGACTAAACGCTTGTGAGCAAGCACATCATAAAGTGGAGTTTTACTCCAAAGAAATTCAGCACAGGCACCCCAAGGCAGCTCCACAGCATGAAACCAAGCTCAGCAAGTGGGGACAGTGAGCAAATCCACTTCAAAAACACACTCCAGATGTGACCTGGAATACTAGCAAGAAAAAACCTTTCCCTAGCAAAAATACAGATGTATCACAGGGAGGCATAACTGCTGCGTGTTGCCCAAGGCTGACCTGTCCCAAGACTGTATGTAGCCACATCAAATTTTTTGTCAATTTTAATTACTATGAAGAACATCCCTTCCACAATCACGTAACTAGGGCCAGCCTGAGCAGATGATGGTAGGTATGGCTGCTCAGTATTCATTCAACAGATTAGGCACTCTCTGTAAATGCAATCGCAGTAATTTACCAGCTTGGACACTGCAGTGGCAAGCACTTTGCATGTTGGAGGAGTCCACAATACACCAAAATTTGTTCTTTTAGACTGCACTGTTGAGCTGTGGGTACAGTACCACCAGCCAGAGCCTCTGCACCAACTCCTTTCACCCTCGGATAATGTATGCTGCTCTCTTTTGTAAGAAATGGGTGTGCTACTCAACTCTCTGATTTATTCAGGTAATATCCATTCAAGCTGATTGTAACCTACCGAAATGGCAAGTACTGGACACACATTTAAATTTAACTATCTATTGTGACACAGTGGTAAATTTAGACTGGCTCCAGGACCAGTGTTTGCTTCTATACATCACTTCACAGCAAAGCTCTACACCGCTGAAAGCCTCTGGCAGTCCTTAAATTGCTGCTGTGTCACTTTTTCCCAAATTTAGCCTTTTGAAGAGCACTAGAAAATCCTATGGAAATGAGAGAAAGTGTTGCTAACACAGCTTGGCCATGCACAGCCATCGCTGCTGGCTTCCCTCCCTGTTAGGCACCCACTTTGCCTGCACCACTACTGAACCATCTCCACCATTTTCCTGTAACACACCCCAACACACACACAAAGGAAAATTAACTAAACCAAATGAAGGCCATCTAATGCTACAGAGCCAATACCTACCATAAGTCTAGATGGCTTGCAAGGATGCCCACTTATTAAAGTGGGGCTTGGATAGCACCTGGGGGTCAGAGAGCTCCTTGCCTGGGGATTCGTAAAGTGCCACCTCCCTCTCTCCCAGTGCCACTGGGGCTGGAAATTTCCCTTACATGCTATCCACAAGCTCAAAATGCGCCGGCACTTGCAAATTTTTCTCTGTTGTATTGCCCTTTACTCTGAGTTTTGCTGAAAAGGTGTGGGGAGCCTGGAGGCACTGTCCAAATCCTCTTCTGCAGCAGCTAGCTGACTTGACAGAGGCAGATTCGGGGGGAGGGGGGCACACAGTGTACTGCATTTCCACCCCTCTGTGACTCAGGTATGAACACCATGAAAAATGAATGTATCTTTAGACATTTCTCCCCAAAGGCAAATTGTTTTCCCCGTGCAGCTCACTGAGCTATCAGAACAGCACGTAAACAAATGCTCTCCATTACAAGGGCAACCAACCCCATTAAAAAAACCCACAACAACACAAAATCTACACCTTGCATTTCTTGCACGTGTTTTCACATATGCTACTGCTCTACACATTTAAGCAGCAAATAAATCAGTTCCTCACACAAAGGTTTCAATACGGGAACACAGTAATAGAGAATTTACTCAGTATGTGGTCTGTGCAGTGAAAGATGTGTAAGAAAAGCTTCGATTTCTCAGGTTTGCTCCTCTCGGGAGCTAGCACTACACAGCAGCAAGGCACGTGGCAACCGGGAACACAAGGATGATATTCGACAGCATGGTTATTGTGTGAGCAAGGTAAACACCGATCTCTCTGCTTGCTCCTGCCCTGCTCTGCCTGTTGCTCCTGCATTGGTCTGAGCAGCTCTTTCTCATGTACAAAAATCACATGTGTATAGGAGGAAAATAAGCACCTTATGAATTTTTCTATCTCATGCCGACTCAGTAACAGCAGACAAAACTCAAAACATCTCCTGTAAAATGTTTTGGGTGATCATTAGTTGGATGTTTGGATTTTTTGGTTTGGGTCATTTTGCCTTTCATACTAAAAGTTCATGGAAGAGTTTTACTGTAAGGATTTCTACATGCAATATCGCACTCCTGCACACTCCTGTTGCGGGGAACCCATAGATCAGTGCAATGCCCATTCACCAGCAGATCACTATATGCAGCCAGATGTACAAAAATGACAGTAACATAAAAAGTGGTAAGTAAAGAAATATATTATCTTAGGTTGCATTGAAAACTTATTTGGTAGCGGAGTATTAGATGGGAAAATCTTCCTTAGGGCAGAGTAGATGAAAGGTTTGTGTAGTAATGTATAAAAGGCAAGGATAGTTATTGCCTATTTCCCATAAAACCAGAGCCCTTGTTCTGGCACTGTCATCTCACCCAACTTTTCCTCCCAGTCGGTAGATCACTTAACCCCATGATGGTTTCTCACAAAGAGGTCTGTAATAACGCAGCTGCGGAACACATAGTGGGAGATGCAGCTAGTAAGGGAATAAGACCAACCCTCATTCATGCTGCTATCTGCTGTAATTTGTTTGCAGTTGGTAAAGAAAATGGACGAGTGATTCCGCCCCGTGCTGCGCCTCTCCCAGCAGCCACGACTGACAGCCACTCCGTGCTTCGCCTCTCCAAACCAACGTGATGCATCGTCCTTCAGCACCGAGCCTGCGCTAACAGCAAGTGCTGTCTGTTCTGGGAACACCGGAGACGTGCTGATGCCAGAGCAAGGTAAGTTACCACTACCTTTAATTCCTACTGGGCATAATATCAGAGACAATGAGGATTGAACAGGCAGCGCAAGGCTTGCAGGCAAACAGACATGGGGTTTATTATCGCAGCGGAGATCCTCCAAACCGCGCCTGAAAAATTATCCTCAAGATAGTCTGCCCTGCCAGGATTTCTCAAACATGTTTTTCTGCCAAAATAACCCAGGTCTACAATGTAGCGGGAAGAATATCCTTAGCCTGACATGTCCCCCAAAACTTTCTGGAAAAGTATGGATCTACCCTTACAGCTGAACAGCGTGCACCTTTGGTAACGCCAAAAAGTAATCACCAAAATGATTGCTCAGATGAGATGAGTTACAGAAGGAAAAGGACCCCACCGCAAGCACTGCAGCTGCCGAGTGAGAGAAAGCAAAGCTCAGATAGCAAAAGCAACACCCATCACGCAGCAGGGCCGGAATATTCGCACACCTGTGGTACAGTCAAGCCCTGGGGGTGAGACCCTACGGGAACACCCTCCCGAAGGCCACTCTGGCTTCCTTACGGAGCAAGGGGGCACGGAGACGTGGGGGCCACCTTCTTGCCCCAGCACAGTGGCAGTGCCTGGGCTTTGCCCACAGGAAAAGGTGCCCGAGGGAGACGATGGCTCAAGGTTACCACTACTTCTACCCTGCTCCTTTGCCAGAAGGACTAGAAAAGCCCTTCTGGAGCTCAAACATTGTAGCTTGCAAAGAATAGGTCAGCCGAGCCCAGCTAACTGATTTCCACCTGGCTGCTCCTGTGAGCAGTTTGTCTTCAACAGCTAAATATAGCAACTTTGCACAGATTTGTGGACAGTTGGCTTTCTGCTCTCCAAAATTATTAAAACAGTAAAAGGGGAAAGCCAATCACTTAATAAGAAAAATGGTATTTATACAATCACTTAATGAGAAAAAGAGCCTCTAAACTTTGAGCAACACCTCTAGATGCCCCAAAAGACAGCACCCTACCAGTTTTGAGGGATTGCCTGGGTCTACTGCTATTGTATTGTCACAGCCCCACCACCAGTTACCTCCACCACCACCATCTGCCTCTGGCAGCAAACAGCCTCTGGACATCTTGTTGCTCAAGGCTCTGCCACAGAGGCACTTCTCATCTCCTCTCTCTTGCACCCTCCTCTCTTCCATTCATTTTCCCCCCTTCTCTCTAGTTTCCCCCCAGAGGTTTGCTTTGTTCTTGCCTTCTTCCTTCCCTCACCCAAAACCTACTTTCTGCTCATTAGGAGCATGGGAGTAGGTCCCTATTATGCTGTATTTACTTTAATTATATTATTTAGCAACCAGATGTCTTTGTAAGCTGTGAATTCTTCCATGCAGAATATATTCTTTGATAATCAAGGGAGAAAAAGTTGCAATTCCAGCTGTGACTCAAGGAACTTAATTTGTTTACATTGGTAAGTGCTTATTAAACACCATCTTACTAAAGAAACCTCCAAATAAACATATCAGTACATTTATTTTCATTGCTTATGGGGGTGTCTCAGCAAAAATAGGATGTGGACAGCTAACTATAGCCCAAGATTGCAGTGCTGTACCAAGAGGATGCTATGGCCAATGATGCTAACAGCTACTGCAGGGAAGAGAGCTGCTACATGTCATCAAACACTACAACTGAACACTGAAATTTTAAGTCAACTGAATATTGATCACCTTTTTTATGCTATCATTAAACCACTTGAAGATATTGTAATCCCATCCCTCAGATCCTGGAGAGAACCTACTGCATGGGAGGCAATGTGCAGCAGGAATTACCCACACGGCAGCACATAATGGGTTCAGACAGATGATTGCTCGCTTATCCCCTCCCAGTAGGAGCAGGAGCCGCTGAGCACAGCAAAGGGGAAGAGCCCCTCTTCTGCTGAGTGCTAATTTGGGTAATGGATACAGGCATTGGAGGCTAAGGAAGCAGCTTCCACCTGATACACTCTGGGGCTTCGCACATGAGCTGACTTTTTGGATACTCTTACTGCATTATTACTTTCAGAACAAATTGTCTTTTTTTTTTTTTATCCAGAGGTCAGACCCTGATGGCCTTAGTTCAGTCCCTTTAATAGTTACTCCACACTTCTCAGGTTAAAAAAAATGAAGCCAAGTCCTAGGATCCAGTCTCAGACTCAGCCAGGAGCAGCAGTTCTGGTCTCCTACCCAGGACAGCTAGGGCAAAAGCACCCTGCCCGCACCAGGCACGGTATGGTTTTGAGCAGGGATCAGCCCATGCCATGGGCAGATGAAGGGACCAGAGTGCCAGTCATCCTCCCCGCATGGGCCACAAGCTGTGGATGGGGTACTTGGTACTTCCCAGCTGGGGGAGCAGCCGTGTGGTGCTCAGGAGCTATTTGCTTGCCTGCAAGAACGGGTGATGCAGGACCATAAGACAGAACCAGATTTTGAATAAGCTGGGAAGAGAGAAGAAAGGAGCCCGACTGAAGAGATGACAAAAGGAAAAGACAGCAAAGGGGACAACAGCAGCCATGCAAGCACACGAGCCCTCGGCAGCAGCTCCTGGAGCACTTCGCTCCCAAACTGCCAGAGCCACACCGCATTGCATCGAGCCCCAGCTCCAGTGCTGCGGTGAAGCTATCTGCAACTGCCCTCACCGGGGCCTCCCATCAGGAGGTTTATTTACTAAACCAGGGAATAATACATCTCGTGCAACATAATTTACTGCACAATTTCACAGCACTTCTAGAAAAACTCATCCTGGTGTCACTGTGATTACCAGCCATGATCTCTGCATCTGTCTTTTTAGCTGGATGCTGTTTTGTGCTATTTCATCCATAATTGTAGCACAGGAGAAATAGGTTCTTTCATTATTTAGGTTTTTTTTTTACCCCAAAAGATAATAATATCCCACTATCCTTCCCCATCATTTCATAAATCAACACACAGGGGACTACGTTGATTCAATTACGTCACATAATGATGCACTTTTTTTCCATTTTTTTCCAGCACAGAAGGAAAAACAAAATACAACCTACAATTGTCAGGCAATTCTCCCCCCTACCTGGAGGTTTTCACAAGCTAGGTACCTGCACCCAGCAGCGAGGATGCGCTAACAAGCCAAAGAAATAATACACACCAAATTGCTGAACATGGATTTCCAGGGTTCCTGTTGGCTAGCACAACCCCATTCCCCACTTCCCTGCAATTCAGCAAAGAAGAGCAGAGGGCTGGAAAGCACTGCTTTAATTATTGCCATCAGTCTCCAAGACAAGGCACTTAAGAGCTTTAGCTGCTGTGAACACTCCCTTGATAGCAAATAAGGAATCTGCTGAAAGAGGGTTTTGCAAGGGGAAACCTCAGGGCCATAGGGGTGAGTCTGGGGAACACACATCTCCAAAACCAGCACAAAAGGTGGCAAGAGGGCACATGAAAAATACCGGATGGCCTTGCCCTGTTGTGAAGACTCGGAAGTGGATGAAGGTCCACCAGGGACACATTTGGAGCAGGTACCATCATTCATCCCTCCATATTTCTCAGAATCCTCCCCCAGTACCCAGCAGCTCATGGCGAGGGACCTCCCCAGCCACAGGTTGTTTCTCTGCATTTAATAACCCTCTATGGATCTTTTTTCTATGAATGTGTTCCTTGCTGTATTTCAAAACATGTCATCGATTTGAGTGGTGTTTAAATGAACTTGGGCTTAAAGCTGTCACCACCATAAATAAGTGATTGATGCCAGCGATGAGTTGTGCCTACTCCTGTTAGAGATTAATTTGCCCCCCGCCATTCACTGCAGACAGACAAGCCAGCTTTCCTGGAAGAGGCAGCTGGACTTTGTGTTTTCCCATGTTTGGGGCCAATTTGTGCTTTTGGAAAAAGCACCATGGCAGAGCCCAACTTCCTCCTGCTCCCCCCCTTGCAGCTCTTCACCCCAGGAAAGCTGTGGGGAGATGGCTTTCCCAGAGTGAGATGGGGAAGGAGCCCCGTCCCCTGTGCCCACTGCAGGTGCCCCACTGAAAAGCCATTTTCTTGGAGAGACCTGGATGAGTATGTCCACACACTTCTATACATGGCTGATGCAAATAGACATTCAATTACAAGACAAAGAAAAGTATCTGAACAAGACTTTGTAGGTATGGCTGAGTCCCACCATTATCCGTTTCAGGACAACATGAGGACCGCAGCGCAAAACTCAAGAGCAAGTCACCAGGCTGGAGGAACCCATCTCTAAGTCTCTACTTCTCTGCCCATTCCCCTCGCTTTGCACCTTTGTTTGAATAATACATTTATTTATTAAGTTCACTGATAAAAAGTTAAGAAATAGTCAAGCATCAACACCAGGGACATTTTACATAGATATAAATGTGTTTTTAATCACAGCCTACAGCCTGCCAGTTTCCACATGCCAACCACAAAGCAGCTTTTTGCTGGCTGAACAGCACATTGATGAAGAGTTTCAAAATATTGCCTGTCTACCACCAACTTTTGAGTGCTCCAATTTTTATGCTGTTGAATCCTGCACAGAAGCTGTGGGATCATATGTGTATTTTCACATGTCCTGCAGCATGGTGGCATATGCCTGAGTGTCCATGCACAGCACGTTTCAGTAAAACTGCAGTAACAGCTCTGAGGGTAACTGAGCCCTTTATTTTGAAGGCAAACAGGTGAAGGAAGATGCATGATGATGAACAGAAAAGGGGGAGCCACCAGTTCATGCTGTTGCTAAACTTCCCAGTGACCTGTTTTTAATGAGTAGAGCATCATGCACAGAGCTTGAGTTGTTATATAGAAAATGCTTAAAACAATGAAACCGTGAAGCCAGACTCTAAAGCAAAGGAGTCAAAGAAATACCATGGAGCATCTTGAAGGAGGGCTGAGAAACCTGTGCCTAAGCTGGATCCTCAGCTGCCATATCCTCAGCTGTCCCCTGAGGCCGTCCCCAGCACTGCTGCCTCTGCCCTCTTCCCAGTTACTGACTCACAGGGTGTTTTGCCCAAGGTTTTTTACAAATGCACAAAATGTTTTTTCCCAGATGTTTCCCATTACAGCTCCTACTTTTGTTTATTAAAAACAACAACATGCATTTCTGTCTCAAGCCCCTCGACTCCTGCTACTACAGCAGCTTTGGTCAGCATCCTCACAGGCTGGGGCAGCCTGCTTTTACAGGGCAAAGGGAAAAACCCCGCAGAGGGGAACTAAAAAGGCTGATATACGCATTCTCCCGTGAGATTTCCATTTTGTTTTGCCCTTAAAAAAGAAGAAAATAAAAGAATCAAGAAAACCAATTCTTTTTTTTCCTGCAAAGCCAGCTGAATCAGCTCCTCCAGCACTAGTGCATCACCCCAACCTATTACAGCAAAACATGCCATAGCAGTTTAACATGGGGCCAGAAGCCTTGTGTGGCTTCTTCCAGGGTGGAAACAGGGCCAAGACCTCAAATGCAAGGCTGGGAGCAGACCATACAACCATGACACAGGAAGGCAGGGAGAGGCCGGTCCTCCTGGGACAGCAACTATCAGCCTGGTTTTACACCTATATAGCTTCAGAAAACATAAATATGTCACTTAACTTCCCAACACAGCACCCCACATACCCCTTACTTTCCCCACCACATGTATCAGATGCGGCACCAAGACACACTGCAGGTGGTTCGCCAGGACTCATCAGTCACTATGGCAGAGGCAGAGGACCTACGACTGGGCACAACAGAGAAAGTAGATATTTTATCTTATTTTTTCTTATTAAAATCACCTTAGTGGTAACCTGGCCAGTGAAAACCACTTCCAACTCCTGCAGAAGGAATCAGAAACAAAAAGACATTTTCTTCTCTCCTTCATCCTGAGACCCTGTGAGCAGCCGGGCGATTGCCGTACTTTCTGTAGTTGCTCTCACTTTGCTTAAAACGTGCCCAACTGCTCCTGTGGGTCAGTTTCATGGGTGCAGGGTGCTCCATAAAACCACCATCACGAGCATGCTAAATCCCAGCCTCCTGCCTACAGCTCCGTCCTGGGCACCGGCACGCTGCCAGGCACACAGCTTTGCCATAAACCTTCAAGAAAAGCAATTATTTATCTCTGATGTAAAATACCTTCCTTCGTCCGCTTTCTCTGATAAACTGATGCCACATCATCACACAAAACCATCTCAATATTTTATATAGCAGTGTAAAAATTTACAAGTGAACCCACACACACACCCCCTGTGGTGGCAGAAAGAGTCCGCCAGTTCAACAAGACTGGTTTAATGTCTCCATGCTTCTCGACCACATTGCATCGCTTTTTGTTGTTGTTTAAACGCACCCATTGTTTCAAGCCCTAAGAACTATCACAAGGTGAAGAGCTCACCCCTTTCACAAGCGCCTTGACGAGCCATCCCCACTTAGGGTGAGCAAGGCTGCTGGTGTTACTTGGAGTAATCTAATTGATTTTGTAAAGGTTAGGACAAAATTAAGATTAAACTTTCATGTTCTCGATACCTTTTTTTTAAAGGTATTTTAAAGAAATTATTGCTGCAATAAAGGAAAGGACAAATACATGTCAGTAATAGAAAACAAATTTATATTCCAGCCGTGACAAATGGGCCGTGCCGCGCTACGCCCCTCGTCGGAGGGGATGCCCCAGCCTGGCCTCACTTAATGGGCACTTCTCATCCTCTCCTGCCAGGCCAAGTTTCCACCTGGAGATTTGATATTTGCCTTCACGGCTGGTTCTTAATCAAATAGGGTACTTTTAGAATGAAATTACTGTGGCTATATTATGGATATAAGACATCTCACTTCAAGGGCATAAGCCAACCATTAAATGATGGACATAAGAAAGAAAGTTTCCCTGTGAGCAAGTTACTACGTCCTGACGGTGCTGCTCACATTTCTGCTAAAAGAACAATGCCTTTGTACAGCACTGCCCACCTTTGCCCATGCACCTGCATCCTACCTGGCACGTGGGACTTGGTCTTTCTACATTATCTCTTCCCCTGGGGACGTGCCTGTGAGCCCTGAGCACCCGAACCCTCAGCATGCCTTTCCCCCTTGCAGAAAAGCAATCGGGGGTCACAATAGGGACCATGGTAGAGGACGGGTCTACTTATATGTAGCAGCTCCAACCCTGCTGCCCAAAGAGGCTGTGGTTTTCAAGCCCTGACCACGTACCGAGGAAGCCACAAGAGCTTCGCTGTTGCCTTCAGCCACATCAGGATGAAGCTCTATGTTTGTTTCTCACTCTCAGAGGCACCTAAGTTCCATCCTCAGGGATGTATTGTGATTTGGGGGAGATGCCAAGTGCTGTCCCTCTCTGGAGAACACTACCATAGTCACATGCAATGGCTTTTCTTTGTTATCACCACTTTTTAGGGTCATGAAACCACCTAGAAGTTGCACCAGCAGCTGTGCACCAGCAGCTGCCCACGAGCCCATGTGCCCACAGCAGGTCAGATCTGCTGTGCAGTACCCAGAATTGTTGTTTCCGGGGAAGATTTGCCAAGCTCAGAGCAAGGAGAAGAGCCCCCTTCCACAGCGCTAACTTCATTCAAACTACCTTTAAACCCCAACGCTGTGGCAGGCTCCAGATGAGTAAGGTCTTGTTGTGTGCACTCATAAAACAAGTGGTTCAGCTGAGAAGACAGGGCCCGAGCTATACAAGATAGAGTTATGGGCCATCATTTTTAGTGGCATTTCTGTGTAGTTACTTCCAAATTATCCATTATCCTAAGTTTTCTTTTTCTCCCAGCTTGAAGATAATTCAGAAATAACTTGATTACACACACTTCCCATTGGCAGCAACGGTATGGGGGGAAAAAAAAAAAGGTTTTCCTTGTTACTGTCTAGTGCTCAATTTTCTGATTTGATTTTTTTCACGCATTTAATCCAGCTTGTTAAGTAGCAATATAATCAAGAATGGCAAGTATGGATACCAGTTTTACAGTGATTGAATCACCTCGAAAGAAACCAGCCATAAAAGAGTCAGAAAGAAAATCTGATCCTGCTGGAAATCCATTTGTTTTAAAAAGGACAGACTTGCTAGAAAGGGCACTGATTAAATCAGCTGAGATACTGTATAAAATAATTGGGTTGCGGGGAAAGGGCTAGTTAATTATTTTGCTAAAACCTAAGTATTTGCAGAGATTACAGTTGGGTGTGTGCTTTTCCAGTGATGAATCTGCAAGATTTCTGTCTGGAACAACAGGTATATGTAATATATATATACACACATGCACGTGCACTGTATATAACATACAGTAATTAAGAAAAGAGGCGAACCCCAGTCCAAGGCTAACATCTCCCAGCCGTTATTGCCATGAAGATGGTTACAACGCTTACAGAAAACAAAGTCTTGCTGCGTGCACGCAATATCCCCAGACACAGAGCACAGCCCACGCTGGGGAGCAGGGTGGCACAGTTTCCCTTCTCTGACACCTTCCCCCTGCAAAGAAGAGCCATCAGGGAGGACACTGGTATTTCTTCTTTCTGGTGAAGCTCCTGGAGATCCATGAATGAGGAGCCACACCTGACCACCAGCACCTGCAGGACTACTGATATTCTTTCCTCCACCCACATAGTCCTTTTTAATTAACAACAGTTGGAGTATCTCTACATTATAAATGCAAGTGCAAGGGATAATTGCATTATCTGTATAAAAATATTACTTTCTAACGGTTTTAAAAGTAGACATCCTGAAGTAAGTGCTTAATATGTATAAAGTTCTTAAATATTGCAAAATTCAGACTCTTACAGCCCATCTCTTGTGTTACCTTTCACTTTTTTTAATATTTTACCACACTGTTTTAATTTTTTATCATAAATACTGCCTACATGCCATTGCTAGGCAGCATTTCAAATGACAGAGGTTAATCTGCGTACATGTCCCCCTTGAAACAGCCCAACATCTGCTGCCATGTGCCAGCAATCAAAATCACATACCTGATTCCTTCATTTAAAGGAGTAAACTCAACTGCACGTGATTTAAGGGGTAGGTGGCACCCCTCAGGCAGGTCAAATCTTTGGGATTCTCCTGCATTACACTAAATTATACCAGAGCAATCAGATCATCGTTACTCTTTGAATATTCATGTTCACATCAACCACAGAAAGCCAGCAACAGGCAAACCAACCAATACAGAGAGCATCTGTGCAGCAACAGATGTGCTAAGGAACTATTTTGACTGGGCAGATTATATGTGTACTTATATGTACATAAATGCACACACACACACATATATATTTAGGCACACAAGCACTGAATCTTTGCATTAATTTCAAGGATCTTAATAAAGAGACTTTGAAAATCATAGATATAATAGAAAAGGCTTACAAGAGTGGAGTGGCATCCTTCCCCATGTTTTGCATGGAACTGCCAGTTCTGCAATCCCTTATCTAATGTTGCTGCTTTTGGCAAGGGGAGAGGAAAAGCTAGGAAGCCGGGAGCAGAAAGCTGTCCCAGTACAAAGTACAGCAAACAGAGCAAGAAAAAACATTTAAAATAAAAGAAGATTAAGAAGCACTGAAAGGTCTCCCATGGTTCCCTCAGCTTCCTACAGCCACTCTTCTTTCTGGAATTCCTCTATTAAAAAAGTGCCATCTTTTCATAACGTTAGCATCGCTTTCCCAGCATCACATCCTACCTTGGTTTTCTGTAATGCAGCACCCTTCCCAAACAGAGGGGATCCCAAAGGAACTCCTGGACATTCACAACCTAGAAGCTAACGAGAGAGGCCAACGTGCCGGGAGGGGACTAGTCCGAAACGGTGAGATGCTCACCTGCTAGGGATAGCCGTATGTTTGTCATTTCCATTAAAACACATGGAAAACCGTAACAGTGATAGCAAAACAGTCACTTCTTTAGTAAAATATAAATGTATGTATGTCCCCAAGTACACATAGTCTGGGGTAGCCCACACACCAGTGAATCCCCATCCGGAGGTACAGGGACCACGCCAGCCCTCAGCAACCTTCCATAGGGACCGGGCAGGGATGCTCCCCTGCTCAGGGGGTGCCCAGCCTGTGGCTCCAAGCTGCCTTCGACAAGTCATTAGCACCCTACTCCCACTTTCCTCTGGTTTCTGTCTATCTAGGTCATTAGCTTTAAAAATACTGCATGGAGGATAGGAAAACGGCTTATAAGAAAAATAAATACATCTTTGTTTGCTCTGAAATAGGAAACTATAGGATTAAAGGTATCTGTATAAAAACTAGTATCACAAATGAGTTGGAAGCTGTTTTGTTTTTTAAATCAAGAGAGTGAAGACCCAAAGGTATGCACTGTGCCATGTTAATCCACTAGGTATTTGAATTCCCTAATCCATTACTTTGTTCACCCCCTTTCTTTTATTTTCCTGCCCTGACTACTTACTGTCTCTTCATAAGGAGCAATCTTTACCTACAGCACAGACCTCCTTTCCCATTGTCGGAACTATTTATCTTGCAACTTCTTGCTGCTCCTGGTTAGCTGCAAAGATGCATCTAGGCCTAAAATCTGGATACTTGCAAAAGACCAAAGCGAATGAGCAAACACTGCCTTGGATTACATGGACTGGCTCATCCTCAGACGTACTGAAATCCAGCAGAGACTGGGAGCCTTAGGCAAAATTACTTGAGTCCCAATCACCCTTCAACAGGCATAATGTTGTCTTCAAGGGCATTAAGCCTTGCTATCCATCCAGGGAAAGGGAAAAAAAAAAAAAAGAGTCACAGGTTCAAAGGTACTACACTAAGACGTCGTTATTCCAATTTGGTGACTGCTGCCTTCTTTCCCCCTCCTTGTTGTTTTGGTTATTCCCCCTTCAGTCATGTCACAGTGAGATGCTAACAGGCTGCCAAATAAACCCTTTGGAGAACATAAGGATGTTACATGCTTCATGATTCTTAAAGAAAACATCTAGTACTGTGTTAAGGATTTTACATAGTTCAGTTTAACTCTTGTATACTCGCATTAGGCTCCCATGAGCGACGACCCCCTGCAAAGCTGTGCCCTCTGCTTGCTTTCTGCACTCTCCACTCAACCTCCGTTTCTCCTTCCCTGCCTGGGGCAGCCACAGGAGCACGGAGGCGAAGGGCATCTCAGGATGCAGACAGGCCGAGGGCTGCAGGGCTTGCCCTGCTTGCTCCTACCAGACGCTGCCTGACCCTCTGAGGATGCTCAGATTTCTGCGTCGACAGCAGGACGTCGCTTTTGGGAGCCACGGATGTAAAAGCCACAAAAAAAGCCCTTCCCCAAACTCAGAAATGACGCTTTCAAACTGCTACTATTATTTTTTAATAAACTACACTTGTCCGAAATGGCAGGGTATTTAAGGGAAAATGACACTAATTTATGCAAAAGTAAATTATATAATTGCAATATTCATTTCCACCTCAAGTCAATTTTCAAGGTGGTAATGGAAACCAATATGGCTTGAATGGGAAACATCTGGCAGGCAAATCCAAGGAGAGATGCTCAGTGCTCAGAAAACGCAACGTCTGCAAAGAGACTTGACCAGTTCTGCTGCAGAGGCAAAGGCACACACCGTCACCACCCAGCCACACACCTGTGCGTAGGCTGTCCAGAAAGCAAGGCTTGTTTTCCGTATCCAAAGTCAACCCAAGGAGAAGAGAAACTCTGAAGAGTGACACAGACGTGGCATGGCAACCACCCCAAAACAAGTCCTCCGAGAGAGATGCATGACTTGGTAACCACCACTGGTGGCAGTGGCAGGAGAAGCAACTTTCCTGCAAGACATTTTGCAGTGTATCACATTAACCACCACGGCCTTCACTCCCTCTTCCCAATCCCTTTCTGACACTGAAATACATCCTGGTGCCCTGGATAAAACCTCCTACCACAGAGCTGCCAACCATCTAAAAGTGCACTTCAGGCACTTACCATTTACTTATTTGAAGCAGAGAAACAGAACAAATCATAGTTAACGTGTGTATCTGCTGTAAAAAACACAATTCCTTCAATAAATGATAAAAAATCGTATGGAACTGTGTAACATTTTTGACCTAAACAAGTCTAAGTTACCTCTTTTTGCACTGTTGGATCTAAAGCTGAGAGTACACCTTGCATGAGAAAGCATGGGATACCAGTCTAAAACCTGGGAAAGGGGAATTCCTACACTACTTCAGGAAAAAACTGCCTTCTCACTGTATCATTGCACCTGTCCCTCTACATCAGAGCATAAATAAACCTCACGAAAACATCCCAGGATGATGCTCATCTCTTCTTGGGGGAAATTAATGAAATTAATTTTTCATTTTTTAAATAATTTTCTTCTATACATACAAAAAAATTAATCTAAATGATAGCAAAGTCACACAATAGCTACTATTATGGAAAAGAAAGATAGCAACAAGTTAACATTGGTGTTCCAGAATGTTTTTCTTTTTTCTCAAAGAATGACCCTCCAAGGACTCCAGATAATCAAATAAACAGCACCAGACAGAACAGGGGCATTGAAAGGTCCTCAAGCCTGGCCACAACAAAGGAAGATTTCTACTACATTCATATCTCTTTAAGAAAAAAGGTTAATGGAAATTGAAGTCCTGATGCCTTTTGTTGAAAAAAAAAAAGCTACTTTGTAATTAATAAATTGCAGAAAAGGTTGAAGAACAATTTGTCCATTTGAAATTCTGGACTCTGAAGTATTTTATTACTAAGGTTAGCGAAAGCTTGAACGAATCAATATGCTTTGTACATCCACTGCACAGTTCAAAGCTGCCTGTCTGCTGATTTCATGGCTGCACACTCGTCTGTCAAGAACTCTGAAAACTGCACGGAGAAAATAAGAAGTTTTAAGTCTGCATCAGCCTGTCATTTCTTTCTCCTCTTATTTCTCATTTTTCTTGACAATCCTGAACATCCCTACAGCACTCTCTCTGTTAAACTAACATTTTGGTTCCTTATAAACAGACTACTTAGCATCTCATTTCAGGCAGTGTAATCTGTTTACTCTCTAACAGAAATTGTCTGGAAGTCACCAGGAGTCCCACACAGAGCTCCTCTGGCATTAAGAGCAGCAAAAAGGTCTTTACTCGAAGATTTCTTTGAATCACCAATATCTATTGGGCCTAACTGTTACTTGATCTTGATCGGGAGCACCACCTCAAAGCCCTCTGACAGTAGATTTGTTCCAAGTGACCTTCCCCAGGTTAAAAAACTCTCAAGGCACCAAGTTCAGACAAGCATGGAAATTTAAGGTCAAGAATGACTGCACCTAACATAAACAACATAAAAAATGCAAACTTTTGGGATTCCCTGCTATCCAAGAGCATAAAGCAAATATTGTGGATGACACAGGATGGTAAGATTAAGACACTTGCAGCAGTAACAAAGTGGGCAATTAAATGAGCTTCACCCTTCCAAGATAACTTAGTAGGGTCTGTGGAAATGTCACACTGGAATTCAGCTCAGCAACTATGCCAGCAAAACATGGTTTTGATTAATTACAGCAATGAGTTAATCAATCCAGTGTTGTTCACAGGGAGAAAATGGACATGGAAACACTGAGATATAGTCCAATCTAGAGCGTTATCAGGACGGTGCCACTCCACTACAGGCTCTTACAATGCAGTCTTGTAGGCAAAGCCAATGTTAGCCCCACATCCCTTAAAAAGAGCTTCCTTTTCCTGCTCCTGAAGTACCCGGCAAAACTCCAAACAACTTCCACATCCTGAAAATCATGACAGTTATGAACTTGCATCACAAAAAAAGGATCAATGTTCAGAGTTTCTGACCTTCCCTTTTCCACGGGAAAAGTGTGAACCTCAGACTCACCCAAGCTGGACTTAATTGTATTAAAACAACAAAGCAGGAAAAAAAAAAACACTCTGCTTTACTCTGTTTTCCTTAGCAAAGCACCGGAGCTAATGATTGTGCTTACAATACACTAAAAGGAAGCTAAATTGTTTAGGTAAACACAAGACCTAACTATGGAGAGTTTAGAAAGGACAGGATCAGCAGTTCATCATTGCAGGCTGTTAGGAAAGCCCGATACGGATCACCAAGATATTACAGCACAGACTGAAGTTAGCAGTACAGGATTTCTGTCTTCAGCTAGTTTTTAATTGCACAAATACACTGCAAACGTTTCACTACCTGAGCATGCCCTTGGTGAGCTACGTCAGAGCTGGTGATGCGCCTTTGCTTATTACCACCACCAATGCATGGTCTGGCACCAACCCAATGGTCCTCACTGCACAGCTTGGCCAACAACCCCAAAACCATTAATCAGTTATGACAGAGCATAAAAACCAGATTATTTTTTAATCAGAAAACTACCCCACACAACAACGTAGTAATAATATTCATGTTATGGTTTCTGAGGATTCATTTTGACCTGGACATATCCCCAGATCTGCCCTCATCACAGTTACCCAGTCATCAGCAGGCCCCTGAGCAACTGTGGGATTGAGTGCACCCTCAGCAAGTTTGTCAATGACACCAAGTTGGGTGGTGTGGTCACATGCTGAAGGAAAGGGATGCCATCCAGAGGGACCTTGACAGGCTCGAGAGGTAGGCCCACGCAAACCCCATGAAGTTCAACAATCCCAAGTGCAAGGTCCTACACATGGGTTGAGGCAATCCCAAGCTCAACTACAGGCTGGGCAGAGAACAGATTGAGAGCAGCCCTGGGGCAGAATGACTTGGGGGTGTTGGTTGATGAGAAGCTCAACGTTACCCTGCAATGTGCGCTTGCAGCCCAGAAGGCCAACTGTATGCTGGGCTGCATCAAAAGCATGACCAGCAGGTTGAGGGAGGTGATTCTTCCCCTCTACTCTGCTGTTGCGAGACCCCGCCTAGACCACTGTGTCCAGCTCTGAGGCCCCCAACATAAGAAGGACCTGGACCTGTTGGAGCAAGTCCAGAGGAGGGCCATGAAGATGATCAGAGGGCTGGAGCACCTCTCCTATGAAGACAGGCTGAGAGAGTTGGGGTTACTCAGCCTGGAGAAGAGAAGGTTCTGGGGAGACCTTATAGCAGCCTTCCAATACCCAAAGGGGGCCTACAAGAAAGCCGGAGAGGGACTTTTTACAAGGGCATGTAGTGACAGGACAAGAAGCAATGGTTACAGACTGAAACAGGGTAGATTTAGATTAGAAATAAGGAAGAAATTGTTCACTATGAGGGTGGTGAGGCACTGGAACAGGCTGCTCAGAACAGTTGTGGATGCCCTATCCCTGGAAGTGTTCAAAGCCAGGTTGGATGGGGCTCTGGGCAACCTGGTCTAGTGGAAGGTAGGGGGTTGAACTAGATGATCTTTAAGGTCCCTTCCAACCCAAACCATTCTATGATTCCATATGATGTCCATGTCAGCTCCGCTTTAGGCTTGGGTTGAACAAGATGACCTCCCACGGTCCTGTCCAACTTAAGTTGGCCATCTCATTGGTGCAAGACTGAAGGGGAGGAAGGAATGGAGGCTGTCCAACAGGCAGCAGAGGGAGAAGACGCTGCCCAAAAGGCCATGAGTTGAAGACTCAGGCTACTCTCTGCATCACACAGTGCTTGTGCTAACTGCAGCCTCAATCAAATTCTGTTTTGACAGCTTAAAATGAGGGAGACCGTTCTTCATGAAGGAATTCAAGCTGTACCCACTGAATCAAAAACTACCTCTTTTACGCTCTGCATCTGCCAATCTTACCAGTCTGCCTAGGCCTTGGAAATAAAGGAGAAAATGAAGGAGGTAGTGCAACATGATAGGATATTTTTTAATATTACATTTACACCACGTTGTCAATTCATCTATAATTCATTACAAACTGCATTGTGAATATTTGGCTAAAGTGCCCTGATGTTGGGAAAGACAACTTTTTTTTTTTTTCCTTTAAACAAAACTGAGACCAGAAATAACACATCACACTTAGTCCGGGAATGAGTCTGCCTCAGAGTGGACACAAAGGACAGCCAACTCCCAAATCCCGTGAACTTGCGGAAAGAACTAGAGGGCAAGAAACTCCCCCAAGTCAGGAAGATTCCTTCAGAAAATACATATAATCGGTGCATGTCATTAAAAATTGGCGAGCACCTTCACATGTTCGTGCATGCCATTACAACAGAAAATTTAATTAATTGAAACATCCTACAAAATTGCTATACAGCTAAGCAAGGTAAAAAATACAGTCAGGTCAAACAAATATTTTTTTTTATTTGTTTAAAAATTTCCCCCCCACTATATTATTCCCTCAAATAAGTCATCCAGACTTTTATGCAGGTGGTTTAACAGGAAAGCTCAGGCTTGAATGAAGAGGGAAAGCTTGTCTGGGGTGTTGCTGAGAGCCATTTTCAAGACTACAGAGGCTCAAAGGTGGGTCAAGAGAGCCTGCTTCTTGTCTTGAGAGCGCAAAACCTGCTGGCAAAATTTATGACATTATTATCTGTAGCCTACAGAGACCTCCAGCAACACCGACTACCAACCCGAAACAGAACTAGTTACAATCCCTTGTTCCCTGGGGAATTGTATCCTTTGGTTTTTAAGCTCCTGTAAGTTAGATTGTGTTTAATTATGATTAATATCGCTCTCTGTATGCTTTAGCTCTGTTAAAGTGATGCGAAGAGAAAACAGGCATGACGTGAAAAACATAACACCTAAAAAGGTCTTAGAGGTCTAGTGGTTTACGTGACAGTCCAGTTGCACTGGGTGGGAAAATACATGGAACAAAGCACAAGGCAAACATAAACTTTTTCTTATTTAAAACAGACACACTTTTATATACACCATTCTCTTATCCTGAAGCAGTTGTAACAGCTTAAAAGGCCTATGCCTGAGAAAGAGAAGATATTTAGGGACATGTCTATTATTAAGCATTTGAGGAAATTACTAGGAATTCACAAGACATCAGTCGCTCACACTAAATTCTTATTTATAAACATCCAGGCGTCCCACCATCAAGAGGCTAAAGAAGATTCAGACAGCCTTAGCGAGCAACAGCCACAGCTGTAAGATTTCACCTGCATGCCCTGAGACTGCAAGGGTGAATTTATGGCCAATGCAGAAGAGCAGAGAGCCGAAACCATCTGGGCTGAACGCAGCTGTAGGAGCTGCCGTTCGAATCGCTTCTGGACATCAGTGGGGTTTTGCCACTGAAACTTTGCAGACGGGAAGAGGCTCCTCCAGCTGCTGGGAAACAAAGGCAGGAGAGAGCAGAGGGGAGCCCTCTCTGATTTTCAAAGCTTTTCCCAGGTGCTCTAGCTCCCTCTGACAGGCATCGCCCAGAAGACTTTATACCAGCTGTAACCACTGCAACAGACCAAGAAGCAGCCCTTGCAATTTTGCTCCTGACTGTAAAATCACAGTTTATTTTACCATGCATACTTAAACAAACAAAACCCTTGCTTCAACAAAATCAGTTTCAGATGCTGAGGAAATACTCTTCTAACACACACAAACATAAGAGATGAAAACTCCACTGATCTCACCAGAAAAAGCTCCCACAAATGTAACAGGGCCAGGATTTCCCTCCCTGCATTTGAAACATTACTGTATCACTGTGGTGTGCAGAATGGATTACACCAGCCTTGCTAATTTGGGCAAGCTCTGAATAGCAGTGAAGCCGGCCGATGCACCAGTGCCTTTTATTATTCCCCCCATCACCGCTTCCTTAGTATGCGACCGAGCGTGTGTGGCAGAAAGCATCAGCCTTTTCTTTGCGCTTCCGCGCGGGGCAGTGCTGTTGTGGTAACCTCGGCAGCATCTCTCCCGACGTGAAGGCTGCCTTCATTCAGAGGGGCACGCAGGTGTCCTCCCTCCCCGCCAGCAAGGGCGGCAGCTGTACCGACGCCGGCCAAAAACCTGCGGTCCTGAATTGGGCATCCTCGTCCTCCAGCACAGCCAGAACCCCACGCATCGCCAGACCCCAAAACTGCATCCAGCACTCTGCGATGCTCAGGACAGGAGGGTCAGGAGAGACCTGGCACCGGCTGGATGCTCACGGAGGACAATAATCTGTGTATATGCGTGCACCTGCCGTCTAGCCAATGCACCCCTTGGTGATGGGAGAGGCACTCAGTGCTGATTTTGGTTGTCTTGAGGATAGAGAAATACTTAGTTATGCCAGCCTGTTCAATGTGTTCTCTCCTAAATAAGTTATCACACCATATAGACTTATTGGTAGTTTCCTCAGGATAGACTGACAAACCAAAAGTAATTGGATTCCTCTCATTTATTATCTATCCTAACTAAATTTTATTTTCATAAGCATCTTTAGCTAGTGGAGCAAAATATCTCATATTTCCTGAGTGCTCTTCAACGGTTTAGTCCTACGCATGGTCAAAGTCCATTTCTGGAAGATAAATGTATGTGTTGGCACACACACGCTTAGGCACACTCAGGCAGTACCAGTGCCCCTTTGCAGAAGATATCTGCTCAGAAGATAAAGTATCCAATAAGTAATGGCCCAACAGCCCAGATATCTCCTGCAGAAACTTTACAGAGCATAAACCTTGTGCCCATGTATTTGCTCAAAAAAACCCAGTGCCGCCTTTTGTATATATATGTGTGTGTATATATATATATATATATATATATAAAAGAAATATGCTTCTGGCTGTATGAATATTACTCTCATTTTTAAACTAAAGCTCAAATAAGGAATATTTGGTTTTGCCTACAATTATTTGGGGAGTTTTGTTTTTTCCTACAGAATGACAGATGATACTGTCTTTTCAAACTGACAGAGCAAAAGAGATTACAGTGATAATCAGGTTACCTTAGATAGAAAGAAAAGAGAGATTCAGAGATACTCTTCTTGCCTAACAATCCCCAGACTTAATATTTTCATCTGCTGGGTGAGCACTATCTCTGTAAGGTTTATTTGAACATATCACTTTCTCACTAAAGCATTTTCTGGCTTCTTAGACTTTCTCTAAGGATTTGCAGCTAAAAATAGGTTATAGTTTCAAAACACAGTCCTAACAGAAACTGGAGAAGATATATCATGGTAATTTTGTTTATCTTATCATCAAAGAACATGAGGAATATTCCACCTACCTGAACTGGAATTTAAAAAAAGACCCAAAAAAACCCCCCCAAAAAAAAAACACACCCACAAAAAAAAACCCACCACACACACAAAAAAAACCACAAACACACACCACACCAAACACTAAAAGGGAACTAAACAATGTCTGTCCAATCCTAAAAAGTCTATAACCAACCACTGCATTAATTACCTACAGACAAAGCCAGCAGCAGAGATTTATGTTCCTTGGGTGCATACGTAGTCTGTGGACCTTTAAGCCATGGAAAAGGGAAACTCTGAAACCCAAAATGAATGCACTGGGTAGCCCACCTCCAGTCCCACAACCAAAATCATGGTTCCGTTTTCCTTTCCCACATTGCAGGTGATGACCTCCAAGCTCAAGCCTCCAAGTTTCATCCAGCTGGGCTTTTTTCCCCCACATTTTTAATGTTCAGCATAGAAGACAAACCATGACTGGTGCCGCAAGTTCCTCTCTAATATGCACTTGAGGATAAGAAGGGGATGGTATCAGAGCAGCACCTTATAGTCCTCTAGGATCGTGTTATGTCCCAGAGCACAGAGAAGGCTAAAATAAATGCACGTACCCCTCCACAGCCCACACATCTCTTTTGGTCAGCGTGTCTGACAAAATGCTTTCACAGATCCCAAAGAAAATGTAAAGCAATGGGAAGAGCCTAGTTTTCATTTCATTTTTCCAGGCGCAGCAACTCACATCTGGATTTAACACCAAACCAGCATCAATTTCAGCCTGGGGAGGATCTGGCTCTTTCAGATTCAATTTCTTCTTCAGCTCAGCCACCAAACCCAGCAGTTAGCAAATGCATTGCTAAAATGAGACCTTTGCTACCGTCCAATTAAAAATACAATTAGGCAACACAGGAGCCATCTGCGTGCATCTTCAACTGTGACAATCTGCAAATCCTTAGGTCCATTCCCAAGAAACATTGATAGACCTGGCAAGGCTTGCCCATCTACACGGTACCTTTGACTTTGAAAAGGACCTGTCCTCAAAGATGAATTCCTAGGACAGGTCAGACCATTTGCAGGATTGGGGGCCACAATAAGGCTTTGCAAATTCAAGGCAAGTTAAATATGGATTGCAAAAGTACACTTGATCTGCAACGCCAAAATTCACAAAAAGAAAAGGCTTTCCAGATATAACACCAGCTTGGGTTAATAAACAAGTAGTATCTATCAGTGATAAACACGTACATCTCAATATTGTTGGGCTGATTTTAAAAATTGGATAAATTAACAGAAATGGATAATCGTTCAGATTATTACCATTTAGAAATGGATACATTAAAAAAATAATTAAAAGTGGATAATTATCAAGTTAGAAATCTTTAAAATGGGGTAGAGATATTTGATGGCAAAATACCAAGCCAGAGCCCCAATCCTCCATTAAAACACAACTAGATGAACTTCAGGGCATCTCTCCTTTGCCCTTTAGCTAGCAGCTCCCCAGGAACAGGCTTTCACTCATGGGTGCTGGGAGAAACATGGAAATGGGCATAAGGAGACATGCAGCTCAGAGCTGGAGGAAAACCAGGTCTTCAGTTCACCTTTATTTTCCTTTTTCTCTCCCAGACGTATGACAGGCTCATTGGCTTCCATTTTTTTGCTTCCCTGTTGTTGAATTTATGAGCACGTTATTTGTATTCATAAAAGTTACAGGAATGTCAGCATTAGAAACATAACTCTAAGTACTTACGTAAGGGTCCAATCTAAAAAACACCTCCAAGGAAAGTGTCCCAGGACTGCCCAGCTTAAGCCTGCAGCTCTAAATTAGACCAAGCCAGGAATCTCTTTTGACCATTTTCTTTCTCCCTTGCTGAAAATGATGATTCCTCAAAAGAAAACCATGCTGGGTTTGAGGAAAAACATTTTTAGATAAAGCCCCTAATTTTGATACCACACACACAAAAAAAAAAAAAACAAAACACCACACAAAAAAACCCCCAAAACAACAACAAAAAAACCCCAACGACAAACACAGAGCAAAGATGAAAAGTCCTCTGAAAGCCAAAAATCATTGTGCGATACGGAAAGCGTTGCCTGCTACAGAGGAAACCCAGCCTGGGCTACAGGCACAAGCCCCAGACCAAGGACAGGGCAAGCAAGACAACCCCAAACCCATGCACTCCCTGCACCATTGGGGTGCTCATTCCCAAATCCTAGAGATTTAACAAATAGCTATGAGCACTGGAATTACAAGCACTCCTCTGGTTCCAGAGGTTGAACTTTCTGCCCTAATAAAACCTCTCTCCTCTTCAAGGAGCAGCCACTTTTGAAGCCTTTGGTGAGCAATGGGCAGAGTTACTCTAAAGGCAATCCAGTGATTTCCAAACAAAACATGCAACCAACATCAACTCCATGATCTGAAAAACACTGCATCAGATGAAGCCAAATGACCAAAAAATTATTTCTTATTAAATTTCATTTTACATTTCTTCACATGGTAATTAAAAATATTATGGCCGAAGATACAGGAAGCACTAAAAATTATGCATATGCAAAGATCTTACTGAACTTAATGCAGCATGAAATTATTCAATGGGCCAGTTTAAACACTTTGCTGTAAAAATACACAGTATAAAAGCATGTTTCACTGCTCCTTGTTTAATAGTTGAGATAATTTAAAGAAGACAGTATCTCCAAATATTAAAATTTTAAAAAAAAATCCAAGTATGCTCTCAATGAGTTCTTAGAAGCACAGCTCACTGACTGCAACAGCACTAGACACAAATGTAAAAGCCCAGGGACTCACTTCTCTCTTAATTCTCTGAAACCATCCTTTCAAAAACAATATAAAATAATACAGAAGTTACATTTCTATTCTGATTGACTTTTCATTTTACCAGGCTCAATGTGTTTAAACCACTATCTTTCCATGACCTGAAATACTTCAGGGTTATGGTTATTTTAGAAACGATTGTCAAGAGCAAATTTACAAATTAATCCGAAAGTAGTAAAAAAAATGACTGCTGAATAATTTCAGCGACTCTCCCCAGTGTTTGCACAATTCTTTGCTTAATTCCCACTAACCAAACGCCTCTGCTGGCAGAGAGAGCTGGAGACATAGCACAGGCTGTGTCTACACTGCATATTCTGGCCAAATACAGAGTTGTGGGGTTTTTTTGTTTTGGTTTGGTTTTTTTTAACCTAATCTTATTAACTCTTCAAGTGCTGATGCAAAGGCATATATTCCCATTAAACTTTCCTTTTTAAAGGTTAATGGGATCTTCTTCAAACAACCTACTGGCAGCCCACTGGTATCCCACTGCATTCAGGGAAGGGCTCGGAGCACCCATCAATGTGGGACTGTATGTATTTTGACAGTGATGATCATAATTTATTTCCTGTCTCGCACCGTGCCTGGCGCAGCCACATGCCAATGCTCACTCCCTGCCATGTGAAATTCATCCCTTCCTCCTGATGAGATCAGTCACGAGATCATTCGAGATGAAGAGAGCATTTCTAAAATTCAGCAGGAGAGAAGTAGATGTAAAATAATTATTAAGAAACCAAATTAAAGAAGCAGAATGAGAGTTTTACCCATCGAGCACTTCAGTAGCAATTTTAAAAGTGGTAAAAGCTGTCAAATGTTATGTTCATCTTAATTTATTTAAAAGACTTGCAGTTGATAGAATGCAAAAAAGGAAACTTGTTAAATGTTGTCGGTATCATTCTCCACTCCGCTGTATGCACAAACTACCTGTTTTTGGTTTTTTTTTTTTCTTTTAAAGTATGCTTCGGTGTGCTTTTCTATGGTACTTCCACACACACACACACACACACTAGCACAGGGAGAGAAAATAATGCTGAGGATACTCATTTTCCAAAATACTCTAATGAAGTCAGTGGAGACTCCAGGAGCTCAATACCATAAATAGAGAAAAGAAACAGAACATATCAATCAAACCAACCCAGCTTGAATTGCATCTGTAACAAAAATAAGGAAGGAAACAACAACCTATTCAGCAGGGGAACAGCAGAGAAAATATTGACTTGTTAAAGAGAAGCTACGGACGTATTTTGAGCTCTGAGGAGGCTGTAATTGTTTCTAAATAAAGCTAAAGTCCAACTGCATGGTCAGCCTGCTCCTGAAAGGATTCCTGCTGCTGAACTACAAACAACAGGTGGGATTTTTATCATCATTTCTCCTCTGATTTTTTTTCTTGGAACAAAAATACCAATAAGCCCTTATTTTCAAAAGGAAATACAAGGTGTGCGCACCGATACTCTTTTATTAGCCACTTAAATACTTCTGTATTTATATTGCACTTCATTTCTGCTTTTATTGACCTTTTGGGTGTCCTTAAATGAGGCTGAAGTATAACTACAGTTGTGGCACAACCCCACAAGGGTTTCCAATGACCCAAAGCCGTCCCCTCTGCAAGCCATGCCTCGGTACGAGCTCAGGTAGAGGAGCATCATGAAGACCCCACAGGGAGCATCCCCAGGCAGCACTGCACCACTGGGGAAGATAGATACTTGCTGCTAGAGCAATGGTTTCATGGTACTTGCACATCACAACTGCCTCTCTAAATGAACCAGGTTTAGTTTTGGCAGAGACTGTATTAATTATACATCCCAACACCGTCTCTCCTGGTCAGCACGAGGCTTCAGCAGCCACATGCCAGCTGAGAGGCAGAAAAACCTCTCCTTTTTTAAGTAGTAATTATAATTCTCCTTGTTACAATAAAATCCTTTCTGTGATTAAATTTCAATCTGAGCAGGCTCATTTTCTCATTTGCAGAGATTTTATTAGTTTGTGGGAATGTCTGCTTTCCCTCCTTTGAATTTATTCTTAAATTACTCTCCTTTTTTCTTTTTTTCCTCCCAAATCCCTCTCTTTCAAGTGACATTTGCAAACATTAGTCTGATTTAAGATCTTTTATCCAACCCATTGCCTTTTACTTAACTATATTGCTTCCAAGACCACTGGGATCTCCAGGCATTAATCATTAGCATTCGTGCTGAAGCTGGCTTTAGGCAACACATTACTGTTTCTTTGGGCAACACTGTGCACCATCAGCCAAAATGCTCCAACCAGTTTGCTCTGGTAAATTAACTTTAAAAGCTAACTCTCGCCATGCCTGTCAACACCCATCTTCTTAAAACGCCTGTTCTGCAGCACCACAGACCAACTCCGTGGCTCAGACTGGCATAACCCATACCTAACCCTATCTCATCCCTTAATTTAGTTGAACTTCCCTACCTGCCCTTGATCAAGAGAAGCAAGGACCACAGTCTAAGCTCAACACTGTGTCTTGGAGCAACATGCCAACTCCATCTGCTTGGCCAAATCAGTAAATGGCATGATCTCACATCCACCAGCAGACCTAAAGCTAGATCAACCCATCTTGGTTGGAGGCCACCCTGAATTCAGCAAGATGTGAAAGCCCAGACACCCTTGGCTAGGATAGGCAACATACTATTGATGTCTGATAAATTTGTAAAATGATGTTACGAGCTCAACAAGGCCACTCAGCCTGGCAGCAAGGGGACAGGGATCGGCACTGCCGAACGAGCACAAGGCAGACAGCACAGCAGCTCTGAATGCAAAATGAACTCCATCCAGTACCAAGCACCTCATACAAATTAAAACAACACAAGATAAAAAAATCCACACCACATAATACAAAAGCCACCTTGCTTTTGGTATTGGGTTTGTTGCTGCAGCACAACCTCCATGTAGCAGAGCAGAGCCCAGAGCTCTTGCCTTTAGCAAATACTCGGCTCACTCTGCCATATCTGAAGCCATTGCTTACATCAGAATGGTTGCTACATTCCTGTAAACTCTATAAACTACTACCGTCCAGAATCTGCAAAGACATCAGAGCTGTACCCTTCAGTCAGTCGGAGTTCAAACCCATATTCAAACACCGTGGCTGGTTAAACCAAGGGGATTTTTTGCATTTTGCAGAACTGCCTCAATTCCGTCACCTTGTACAACTCAGGGTGCACCAGCCAGTTGTAGATGCTACCTATTAAAATACTGCAACATTGGTTTTTCCAAACACATGAAAATTTCCTAGCTCCTCCTGACATATTTTGGGTGGCACTGTGAAATGAAGTGGGAATAACACTCAAACATTAGCCTCACTTAAATCCAGTGATGTCCCCCCAGAGTAGCTCTGTCCTTGCTTTCATTTTTAAGCTGTGTTTCGCATAAATCCCAACCATGGGGGCTGTGTAAGCTTACACTGGTTTTGGGGTGTCCAGAAACACCCCAGAAGATTTGCAAGGTTCCCAGGGATGCACCAGACTCCCAGAGACATCCCCTGATCACAAAGGGCTTGCATGAGAAGCGTTGGACTTTGTTCTTCTGAAAGTACACTAGACATCTGCATTGTCTTTATTTGTTCTCTTGGTGTTTAGTATTAGAGACCTGAGGTCACGTTCTTGGTCAGAAAAGATCAGCGGCAGCACACACACATTTACAGGAGGCAAGCACCTAAGGTCACGCTTCCAAAGGCATCAGGCACAGGGGAGTGCCGGCAGACACCCAGCAAGGTTTTCCACGTGGCATAAGGGGGTCCGGCGCCTGACTCCAATCAGCTTTTACCGAGATGGAGGGCTGATCTACAAGGCAAAATTAGTGCCGAGTAAGTCAGAGCATGAATTTAACATGCGTTCACAATTCCCCCCAAATTCCCCATGTGAACAGATTTAATCTGCATTACAAATGTCTTTTCATGGCTGAAGTCAACTCAGAGCTCTTTTTTCAAGGGTAGGGGAAAGCTGAGGCTCTGTTATTATATATTTCAGCTTGAGTTTCTGGCATATTTTTCTTGCTCTAGGAATGTGGACTTAAAAATATACTCTCGATTTCTGCAAGTCTAAGCCAATGCATAACTAATATTCTTAGGCATCTAATAATGCAACGCAGACATGCTACCTATAGGACTATTTTTCAAAACACCATTAGCAGGCTTTGAACTTAACAGCCGTGTCTCTGTTACGTTTTTGTGTCTTTTCTCTGTGATTATAGCATACGGGTCAAAGCAGCTCTCAGAAAATTCAGCTACCTCAAGAAAATCAGCTGTACAGGCCAAATAGCCAAACATACACATACACACACACACACAATTAAAATCAAATGCCTAGATGATCATTTCAGTTTTAATTAGATTTTACCGGGACTATGAGTTAAATCAAGGCTGCAGGCTGAGATGTTGATTTAAAGCTGTAGCTAATGTGCTTTAGTGCCAGATTTGCTCATAGTCAAAGCTAATTATCCCTATTATGCTTACATGATTTTTCAAACAACAACAAAAAAAAGCATTAAAAAGGCAAGCGTGTAGAAAGCAGATTGGCATGCTAGTGTCTATGTGTGCATGCATTTACCGAATACTTAAAACCTAGATCTTCAGTCATACAGGAAAAAAAACAGGCAGTTAGCAAATTAACGAAATGTAGTATAGTTAAACAAACATCTCATTTTCAAAACCCATCAGGAAACATTTAATGCAATGAGAAGATCCTACACTATTCCTAAATACAGTGATATTGTGGAAAGCAGGGGGGTGGGGGGAGATGACACGCAACACGATAGAAGAAATGCTGAGTAGTTTTTCCTCAATTGTATCTTGGAAAGTGTGTGTGTGGGGGGGGTGTTAAAGACAATTTTCTGTGGTTTTCTACATTAAAAAAAAAAATCAAACACTGGTTTGGTTTGGGGTTTTGGGGGGTTGAGGGTTGTGCTGGTTCTTTTTTTAACGTCTCTCACTATATAACATTTCTTTCTTAATTTTAACTCTGGGAAAATAAAGAATGGGAAATGTTGAAAAAAAAGAACAAGTGTAAATTTGAAACTTTTTACATTTTTGGTTCTTAAAAATTCCAAGAAATTTCAAAAGAAACAGCAATTGGCAAAAAAAGCAACCCCTAACAACTCAATCTGAAGTAAAGCCTTGCCTCTTTTTCTCAGAAAGAGTTCAGGTATGTCTTGAAGAAGCCTTCACCATTGTTCTTCCCTCCTCCTTGAGAAGGACCCAAGAGCATTCCCCTCTTGGTTTCATCTCTCTGTTCATTGCCTCCACCCTGAACAGGTGCTCAGGGTCTGCCATCCACTTTCTCTTCTACCAGGGAGCCTCCTATGATGCACAGGGCTTCTGAGGAGACTCCCAGAAACTCATCTTCCATGAGTTAAACCAAAAATAGCATGCATACAGTCAGCCAATACTTTCCCCCCACCCCCGGTCCTGTCAAAACAGATTTCATTTTGCTTCTGTTTTGATTTTAAAAGAAAAACATGGGCCAGGGGGAAGTATGCTTTCCCACTGGAAAATGTCAGTTTTCTTTGGAAAAAAGAACAAAAACACCCCAATACCCACCTGTTGAGATCTTGCTACAGGGCTGCAGTGTCTCACTGGTTTCTCTTTGAGGAGAGCCCCCCCAACATAGGCAGCGCCACCAGGGAGGAACAGCCTGGGTAAGCGCAGGACACCCACACTGGTACTTTTGAGTCAACAACTGTTAAATTTTCAGGTCTTTTGTCTGACCACTGAAGCTGCCAGTCAGTTCTCCCACAAAACTGAAGTTTTTTTCCTAGATGATTTTTTTTTTTTTT
>VZTL01005323.1:8581-41449 GCA_013400535.1 Scopus umbretta
CATAGAACTGTTGGAGCGGGTCCAGAAGAGTGACACAAAAAATGATCCAAGGGCTGGAGCAACCCTCCTACAAGGACAGACTGAGAGAGTTGGGGTTGTTCAGACTAGACAAGAGAAGGCTGCGGGGAGACCTTATTGTGGCCTTTCAGTACTTAAAGGGGGCCTACAGGAAAGATAGGGACAATCTTTTTGGCAGGGCCTGTTGTGTCAAGACAAGGAGTAATTGTTTGAATCTAAAGGAGGGTAGATTTAGACTGGATAAAGAAGAAATTCGTTACAATGAGGGTGGTGAAACACTGGAGCAGGTTGGTTGCCCAGAGAGGTAGTGGAGGCCTCATCCCTAGAAACATTCAAGGTCAGGTTGGAGGGGGCTCTGAGCAACCTGATCTAGTTGAAGATGTACCGGCTTACTGCAGGGGTGTTGAGCTAGATGACCTCTAAAGGTCCCTTCCAACGCAAAGCATTCTGATTCTATGACCCTTACTACAGCCAGGTACAACACCACACATCTGACAAGAGCCAACAGCAGAAAGGGGCTGCTTTTGGTATATTGCTTGGTCCTAGCATTCTTGAATTGAAAAGCTTGCTTTTTCATCAAGTCCCATATCCATTCATCTCACCTCTGTTAACAGACCAATGCATTTTAAAACTAAAATACCAAAATCAGGTGTTTTCTTCAGACTTACTGGAAACAAAAGACTTCACAGTCTTAGCATCTCCCCAAGCACACATATGCCCAGTTTGAAACAAGATATTTGGTAACAGAACAGCACTTTTACACCAGTATTTTTTCCCCTCCTCTACCACTACTTCATTGTGAAATACTAGTAATTGTAAACATCATTTGAAACAGGGTCACAACAGTCTTTTCCTATTGTTACATTCATAATTTGTAACACAGCATTGCTTTAAATCCCACGCTTTATATGCGGCTTTGTTTAAACCCTTACAATAGAAGAGTAGGAATTAGCTGACTTTCCACAGAAGCAGGATTAAAACATCAAACATGAATTAGTATAATGGCTATCCAGAAAGCAAGTATCTCGCCAATAAAATAACCTTCAAAGTGAAGGAGTAAAAACAATATTAATTCAGTAGCCACTTGAAGGGTTTACATTTCATGTGAGCACTTATTCCTCACACTTCTATCACTAAAACACACTGAAATATTTTGTCTTACAGATACCTAGAGATCTAGTACTTCTACTGTGTAAGTATACAGTTACCAGAGAAAAAGATCAGAGAAAAAAGATGGCCTGAAATCTTCCAGTTCAATGCAAGACTATAAAGTTCTTATCCAAAGAAATAATGTTCTATTTATTTGGTAACAATTATATACAAAACCCTCCTGATGCTGCAGTTCCTATCACTACTGACTTCACTCAGCTATTGATCCTATTAAAAGTCTCAAGCATGCATTACAATTAGTAGCTTCAATATGGAGCAGAAGAATAAGGAGAGAGTTAAGCCTCCCCTTCCTCCCCAAAGTTGCCTGCCTTAGTGAAATAAGACTTTTGGCAGACTACTGAAGAAGTCTGATGGTAAGTCAGAACACTGAATTAGGACTCCACATAAAGCCTTCAGGGCTTTATTCTTCCAAGCAACCAGAGGTACTAACTCCTTTCTGGCCACATAAAATGACAATAAGGTATTCTAATATTTTAAACCTTTAGATTTAACCAGATACGCTCTAGTTTTCTTAGGCATCACAGTAATCTAAACAAACTAGTACAACTAAAAAGGCCTTCACAGCACACAAGATACTCTCATTTAATCAGTCTGGTGCTGAACTTCAAGACGGCCACAAAACTTCCAAGACATTTTTATGCCCATTCTCATACTTTTTTTATAAAGTTGTAGTTATTGCAGTTTATAGAACAGTCAGTCAGCTTATTTTAAGACCTGTGGTGTCAACACTGAAATTAATAATTTTAGTCCCTCTTCTGCTTAGGACATTGATTTTAGTAGCTATTAATCTCTGAGATCCTTTTTGTCCACACCAACTTGTGTCATAACTTATTTCTACAATACTGGCCCAGTATTAATGCCAATTTATTCAAAACATGAAAGCAAATAAAAAGAGAGACTTAGATAATGGTATCTGGTGTTCACATGGAAAGCCCAATTCTGCAGATACCAAAAAGAAAATTGTATGTAAGAAAATGCCCAGTAAGATACTCTCTGTAGCCAAATCCTCCCATTTCCAATGAACATTTACAGTAATGTCAGTGTTAAAAATAAAGCTACAGTCCAAAACAGAAGAAGATAAAATATTCAGCTACTTAAGTCTGTTACATTTCTTTACATTTCTTCCAATGTAGATGTTGGAAAGATTAAAATACCAAAAGCAGAAAGGGAAAAATGGTTTCTTTTTCCTCCTTCCTCCTCATTTAAACAATAAACCTTAAGAAAAAATTCTAGATTTTGAGATACCACTTATCCTATTTATCAGCTTAATCCTGAAGCCTCTTGGGGGAATGCCACCTCTTATTTTCAACCTTCCGCTCTTCCCTGCCACAGAAGCTATATCAGCATTACAGTAAAACAGGGAAATGGAAAGCAAAGAGGCCATCAAATCCTGTCCAGTACCATCACATGACGTAACATGAACAATGCTATTCATGAAGTTACTGAGATTTCTGAATTCCATTTTCAAAAATTACTTGGATCCCTCCACACTTATTACTATGACTGGAAAACTACTACAGTGCTTTGTTGAAATCGTAGGATCTTCTCAACAGCCCCCACAAAACAGTTCTGTTTGAGGGCTAACATACCACCATCCTCTCCTCCAGAATTACATAAACCCAAAATTCTCCTGCAGCTTTCCAGTCATACTACTAATGGGCAAAGAATGGGGCTTCACTGACTTCTCTGGGCATTTTTAGTTTGGGGTTTTTGATTTTAAAGCGTTCTTACACCTTGGAAACAAGAATGCATCACATCTCTGGAACAATATTGAGATTTCATGCTGTGTTCAGAGTTGTTGAATGAAGCTCACTGTGACAGCACAGGAAGTCTGGAGCCAGTGGTGAGGAAAAAAAAAAAGTTGGGCAGTGTGAAACTCATTCATGTACTGATATGGACAGACGATCAAAACATTCCTTGTTTTGATATAGATCTACTTTATCTTATGATCTCTGCAGACAATCAAAAGGGTCAAAAAACTAACAAAAAATCCAAATACTCAGTATAGATGCATCACACTTTCACCAGCATAATACCATTTACAGATTACTTCTCCATAGGACAAGGAATAAACTGTCACAATTTTTAAAGGTTTATTTTTCTACAATAATTATTATTCAAATGAACCCACACTTTTAAATTTAGCAAATAAGGAAGTGAAAATTGCCAATTTTAGTTCTGATAGTCTACTGCAGGAACATGAGAAATGATTTAATATCTGGTTTTGAATTATTGTCCTGGTTTCAGCCAACAGTTAGATACCAAGAAAGGCTCAGGAGCTGCGGTTCTCCTCCTGATATCACAGGCAGCCTATTCTGTAGAGAATGATGTCGAAAATCTTGCAACGCTGCATCAACTAGCAGTGATCGGTATCCTCTAAGTGCCTACACTGAACATGCAAACAGCAACTGCTTCTTTAATAAACCTTGATAGCTATGGAAGAAAAGGAACTGTTTGAATCTGAAGATGTGATGTTAATACTTAGATCAAACTTATGTACTGAAGCAGCCCTTACCACTGTGTATCTAGTCAAAAATGAAACTACGTTTTAAAACCAGACTCCCCTGCTGTCTGCCACAACCCTCAGGGTAACTGGTCAAATTCAATAAGCAACACACTATGGCATTTCAAAGAGCTGCCTATAAAATAGGCATTCCTGCCCCCAAATTTGATCCGATACATCTATACAGAGCCACGTGGTCCAGGCTCACTGGATCAGGGGCACTAGCTTTTTGCTCTCCACACTGCAGTCTACTGTGTGCAATAGGTAACTTTAACCACCATTAGAAAATCACAGAAGTGGTTAATTGCCACCTTCTGAGGCACAGCTCTAAGGACTCTCAAAGACTGTGCTGTACTCTCACTGAGTTTTCCTGGAAAGCCAGAGCTGAATTAATTTCTTTCAAGGCAGTCAAAGGAGGAACACATGGGAATAGAAAGCTGGACAATTCTGAAACAATCATCACTAATAATGCCCATTTCTATTCCTGTTCTGACCCCTACCACTCCAAAGAAAAAAGGAAATGGGGAGACAAAAATAGACATTGAAAGTGTAGATGCAACACCTCTGAATATTTCAAAATAAAGAGCAAAAGGCTGTTCACAAACTACCTTGTCTAACACTGCTGCTATCACTTCAAGATGCAATTACAAATACTTTCACTGACACTAAAGCCAGTGCAGAGCCCCTGCTCAGATTAGCAATCCTCATCATCATCTTTACTCTGTAGTTAGTTATTCCCTCAAACTGTCCTCATTCAGCTGCTTATAAGGGGATGGATTGAAGCAAGAGAGGAGTAGGATGGATCAAGTTCCTCCTAAAGCAAATTTCTGCAATCCAACAAATCAAATGCATCAGGCAGTGCTGAACTAGAATTATAGAGCAGAAGCAAATTCCTGTTTGCAGTTGCTCCTTCAGCTTCATTTGTCACTAGTGAAAGTGTATCAAAACAGAAGCCTTGAATTTTATTTAATTGTTTTCTCCACCTCCCTTTACTCACTTTTCATTTGACTGTTCGGAGTTTTACACAAAATAATCACACTTAAGGAAAATAGTAAGTAAATGCAGAGTAAATCTCAGGTAGGTACGATTACTTCAGAACAGCAGATTTACTGTATTTTAATTTATATCGACTTCATAGTTTTAGATTATTGACTTGCACTTTCTGCATAAAGAAGTCTTGTCCCATTCACGTAATCTTTTCTACTATACATTTAAATAGATTAAGCAACACCTGAACACACAACCTTTGAATTATGTCATGGTTTAACCCCAGCCAGCAACCAAGCACCACACAGCCACTTGCTCGCTCCCCCCACAGCAGGATAGGGGAGAGAACTGGAAGAATAAAAGTGAGAAAACTCGTGGGTTAAGATAAAAACAGTTTAACAGGGAAAGCAAAAGTTGTAAATGCAAGCAAAGCAAGCCAAGGAATTTATTCACTACTTCCCATCACCAGGCAGGTGTTCAGTCACCTCCAGGAAAGCAGGGCTCCATCACACACAATGGTTACTTGGGAGGACAAACGCCTTCACTCAGAACATCCCCTCCCTTCCTTCTTCCCCCAGCTTTGTGTTGAGCATGACATCACATGGTATGGGACATCCCCTATGGTCAGTTGGGGTCGGCTGTCCCAGCTGTGTCCCCTCCCAACTTCTTGTGTACCCCCAGCCTGCTCGCTGGTGGGGTGAGAATCAGAAAAGGCCTTGACTCTGTGTAAGCACTGCTCAGCTGTAACAAAAACATCCCTGTGTTATCAACCCTGTGTTCATCACAAATCCAAACCATAGCCCCATAGTAGCTACTATGAAGAAAATTAACTCTACCCCAGCCAAAACCAGCACAAAGTGTTAGAAGAATTCTGACAGTTATGCTTTAGAAGTACAGGATAGCAATGGCTGATGTTTACAGATATCCAGAAGGAGAATCATTTAATTTTGCTTTTGTGCTGGTTAAAAGTAAGTAGTGTTACATGTTTTGGAAATCATGATCTTAAGAAGTTTTTGCATGGCTAAATCCAAGTTTCCCAGAGGTTCTACCCGCTCTATTAAAATTATTCACTACACAAGTGCTTTGCTTGTCTCCCAAGTCAGAGACAATTTAACACACATTTTAGCTGAAAACAAAGGATTCTGCAGGTTGTCCAATTAGCAAGGAACATTAAGTTCCTTTCAGGTGTAATGAAATTAACTGTTATCCGAATAATTTGGGGATACAGTTATTCCAATACAGAACTTATACAGTTAAAGCATTTCTGTTATGAATCCTACCAAAGAAGTGCTTTATTACTAATTACTGAAAAGACCACCCAGCAGAGAACTCGCAAGAGTGAGCAAGAAACACAAGAATTTCAAAAGCAACTTTTCCAATTTTTTCTACTCTGCAGATAATGAATGCCAACATGCAATTTTTTATTTCTTCCTTCCCAGCAGACAGGACAGCTCTACTCCATGCTTTTTCTGGTATTCCCAGAAGATTTCTTTAAAATTTACCCAAACAGGGGGAGGGCAAGAGATTCAGTAGTGTCTGCTATTGCTGAATCCCATGAACATAGTGGCCTTTCAGTAGTTACATCCAACAAGCTGCTTCAAATAAATGCATTAATTTGAGGGTCCTTATGGCTTCACCTAGAATAAATCTGTAATATTGGAAGCTACAATGGAAATGGAAGCAGAAGCAGTTTAAAAAAAAAAAAAAAAGAAACACAATAGCACCTACACCACCTTACTTCATTAGTTACTTAAGATTTCTGGGCACTTTCCATTGTGAGCAAACAGATGTAAACTCCCAACTCTCTCTGGATGTTCCATTATTTCAGTATGGAGAGGTAACACAGCTTTGTGCCTCAAACTAAATGCAGTACATTAAAAATTAAGAAATATTTACTTGGGGATAATCAATGAGTAATCACTTCTTCTGTTGAAAGCTATTCATACAGGACAAGTGACTGGTTCAGCGTCAACTTTTTTCAAAATAATTTAAAATGCAGTGACACGCAAGTCAAGCCCTAACAACAACATACAGTCTAGTATGTAGGAGCACAACAAAACATAAACTGGCAGAAAACAAAGGGAAACTATAGAGTTTTTCTTGACATCCTACCAGCAGTTGCTATTTTGAACAGAGATGTAAGCAGCTATAAGCTATGAAGTCTAATAAAGATAAATACATTTCAGTAGTATTTTAGCAATAAGATTATTTGCTGACTTAAATTCTGGCACTGTGCTTTCTGCACAATACAGGGGACTACGAAGCAAGCCTCTTCCCTGCTTTAAACATTAGGATAACTTAGTGGCTTCATCAGCATTTGACAGCTGTAATGTTTTTGCCATCAGTTTCATAACTAACACACAAAGTGCTCAATTTGGAACCAAATGCAGGAGTGATTACAAGATGCATCAAATGCAAGCTTAATGCAATCGTTTAGTAATAATTGCTCCACTGACTTACCTAAACCAATCCCACTTCTAAGAACACCCTTCCTCACAATATTGAGAGGCTCTTACCCACATCCACATGTTTGTTCATCTAACACCCTCTTCAGTTTATTAGAAATACATGGATGCACCTCACAGGATAAGTGTAACAAATTACTAGTGTTTAGAAGGAGCAAGAGGCAGTTTCTTTCCATCAGAAGTCTAGCAAACTACTTAGAGACATCAATTCAAGCAAGAGAGGAGTGTATACATAAGTATTAAGACTTGCTACAAGAAAGCCATTTTTTTCTTTTACCTTCTGAGACAAAAGGTATACAGTTACTTTTTTTTAAAGCTAAAAGACTCCCCCCAAAAAACACAGCCACCCCCAAAACCCTTATAATACTAAGCTGTGTTACAACTTTGCAGAACAGCACAGCTCTGTATATTCTGTACCTGCCAAAGCACTCGGGACAGCTTCCCTGTCATGAGAGAATGACCTAAGCAGAACAGCAGTTACAAAATAATGGGTGTTCCATACATTTTTTTCTTTGTATATAAGGAAAAAAATTACCAGTATCACAGTCAACTTATTTTGTTTCACACATCTGAGTATTTATCAGATAAATACTTTCAATATGAAATTTCTTCATTTAATAGTCATTGTCTCACTATCCCTCTGCTAAGTAGTCTTAGTTATGCATTACCCATACACCAAAAACCCTCTTTTAGCTACAACAACTTGCTTCTCTGTTGCAATGATACCCCAGAACAAGCTGATGGAGTTCTTTTTGAATTAACATAACTACAGAGAAACGCCATCGTATTTGAGCAGAAAGCTGCAGAAGTGTGGAGAGACACATTTCTTTCTCAAAATCAGTAGACTAAGACTGTGTTAGCTCATGTTTCATATTACACAAGAGAAAATAAACTGAAAGGTCAGTTGAACAGTTACAGCATTGCCCTTTTCCAAGGTAATCAGCGGAGCATGTAGCACAGACGTGAACACAAGCGTGACTGGAAAGACAGTAGCTGATAAAGAGGCTTTTGCTGCCAAAAGTATGTGGGACAGCATACCGCTCTCTCAATGCCCGCCGAGGAGCGTGGCATACCGCAGGCCTTACTTCAGTAACTCTGATTTATTACTTTAATTTGAAATTGTGTTCTCGTTAAACATGCAGGTTTTCATATTGCCAAAACACACTAGAATATGTAATACTGACCATTAATCACATTCTCAGGTAAGCTACAGGAACAATATCATTATTAATTTCTTCATAATAGGGACACAATACAGTCAAATTCATCTGGTTTACTAATTAATTTTTACTTTAAGTATACCAATTCTTCTTGTTATTCATTACTATTTAACTGGAAACTGTAAGGTAGATTTTTCCCCCCATATTAAAAGCAGTTTATTTTTCCTCTTAGAAGCATGTATTTATTAGTGGAATCTTCCAAAACAGTTTCTACTCATCATATTAATATATGCTTAAGACACGTTAATCTGGAAACAAATCACTTAAATGTTTTCTTTATCAGAATTATTTTTAATTAATCTATAAATAACAGCAAATCAATTCCCATTTGATTCCACCGCCAACTATTTCTAACAGACTATCCTAGTATTAATAGATATCAAGGTCTAGTTGGGAAAAAGAGTCAGTGATTCTCACAACCCTAGTACAAAGCTGGAATCAAAACACAAGCTAAAAACAGTAGCTACACAAGAGGCCTCAGGGGAAAAAAAAAAAACACAGAATTTTTTTAAGCATTTATAACATGCCTTTTGGTGGGCAAGTGTTATTACCTCCTGAAGGTCTTCAGTAAAAGTATCAGTCAGTACCATTTCTAAAGCAATCATCTGTGTGGTGAGAACCAGCCCACACCCCTCCTATGGGCTGTAAAAGCTCTGCACATAGTGACAAAATAGTCTGAACCTCAGTAACTATTTAGTTTAATTTTAGTTGTTTAAATAAAGCTATTTTGAATGTTGTGAGGTTTGGGGGTTTTTATTAGCTTGCCACAGCAGTAAACATAAGCAGCCATCTGTTTCTTTTCAAATTTGGATTTCAAGTCTGCTGCATCAGTTTGGTTTACACATTCTTAGTAATGCTGCAAGTAACATTAACTAGCATAAATGAAGCTCAACGCAATGCTAAGAAAGACTTACCTTTCTAAATAAGCACCCAAGAAGTTANGGGGGAGGGTGAGCGAGCAGCTGTGTGGTGCTTGGTTGCCGATCGGGGTTAAACCACAACAGAAAGTTATGTTAGAAAGTTAAATAAAAATCTTCTCATCCCCTGATAACCATCAAACAAAAGTTCCCCTTACTACAGGGCTGTTTCCTTGTCACACTTTAAACAGATTTAAATGGATAGCCGTCTTAAGAGTCTGTTAAAAAGACAGCTAGAGGAAAGGTACCCACAGCAACACCCGGCTTCTTCACTACCACACCAAAACCTTGCTCCCTGCAACAGTTTTATTCTCATCTAATGCAACCATAAACCTACAAATAACTCTTTAAATCTTATTAGTTTAGCCTTAATTTTAGGATGTGAATGTATTATACACCACCTAAAAAATGTGGGGTTTTTTTTTTACTCCCTTTTCTCACGCACACAAATACACTCCCAATGTAGGTTTCTTGCTGGCCTTTAAGTATTTGTCACCCAGTTTTAGATCACCTCTCCGTTATGTTATTGTGACAAAGAAAACTTCACAGTACTCCAGGAAAGCAAAGCACACGTGAGATTTTACACAGAAAGAACAGATAGAAAAACAAGTATTAAACACGAGATGGGAAGGAAGGTATACTTCTGCTTTTGTGGCTGACCACTGTGCCAGTTTTGATCAGTCTTCATGGGTTTGATCAAGGAGCATTTTCTATTTAGGCTCAGTAACTTTATGGGGCTATTCACACAGACCACACATGCAACTCGCCAAACACGCCTGCTCTGCTAGCTGGGTGCCCTGTAATACCAATGAAGAAAAGCAGCCCTTTTAGAAGACAGTTTTAAGGAAAACATTACCCCAGGCAACTGGAAAAGAAGATCTGGAGGGATTTGGGGGTGGAGGGAGGAACACCACTGAGCTACTTTACCTTCTACATTATCACACCGGCTTCAGGTGCCTTAGCAGAAGCACTGCATTGGCTTCACAGCACAAGCTTATCTAAATTTAATTCTTAACTGCTTTCACTGCAGACAGGACCAACAAGGAAAGCCAAGCACTCTTAAGCATTTATACAGTCCACAGTTTAGTATCAACATACTAGAAGCATGGTTAGAACTTGTGTACTTAAGAAATGTCTGTAACGAGTCCCAGGCAATCAAGCCTATTCCCACAGAAGATGAGCAAGCAAAAAGCATGTATTGCTGTTGACTGCTGCTGCGTATAGTTGTACGCAACAGCTCACTTCATTCGCGGCCAAGCATTTTCAAGGTGCAGCCTAAAGCTGCTCTTTTTCCATACTTCAGTAAGAATGATTACAAAGCTAAGAAATACTAGTCATTAACTAATTTGCACCATCTTCTAAAAAAAGATGTATAAACAACAAATTCTCAGTTATTACACTGAATATTCCAACTTCTTTAGAAAACAGTAGAGTTCAGATTTTACATAGCCCAGCTATTCTTCTGAAACATTAAGCTACTGTATGTCCTTGACACAATCTTTAATCTGACTAAAACTGTATGAATTGCTGTATGCCAAAAATTTGTTAAGCACTTAACTGCAGAAAGAGCACTACTCAGCAGATGTTGAATTCATCCCAGCCACACAGCCATTTTCACATGATTTAAGCTCATAAGTACATATGACATAGCTTCCAAGACACCTACTTTCTGATGGGAGTGTAGCTGTATTTGATGTTAGCAGGAACAGTCTGATTGATAATCATAGAAGTCACCACCACTTTGCAGCCTCCAAGCACATGTTAGTCTCTTGTCTATAATGCAACCTGTCTGTCACAACATTAGAAGGATTATGATTCAAGTTTTGAATTGATATCATTAAAGAAAACTGTAAGCAAAAGAGAGTGGAGAGTATTAACTAATACTGCATTACTACGCAAGACTGATAAATCACCTACCATAAATGACTCAAGACTCAGCAAGACAGTGAAGTTGACATCAGAATTTTAAATATCTGAAGTGATGAGGTAACTTCTGGAACACACAGCAAGTCACTTGCAACAATTCAGGGGGTGGAGACAAGGAGCAAGCAAAACTCCACAAATTTAGCCTGGTATTGCCAGGGTTAGTCATCCTGATACGCTGCACACCCAAGTGCAACCATAGTCTTAATTCTTAGAAAGTGCTACTGGGAAAACTTCAGAGGTCATGGAATATTAACATTTGTCTAATACTAGGAGTTCAGAAACACAAGACTAACAAGCTGTCTAGTGGATGCAGAAAACCCCCTCTGTTTTTACAATTTGATTCATCTTGTTTGCTCAAGACTCTGTATGTACCCTCTAAAACAGCTACGAAAGTTGGTAGTCTTTCATATCAAAATTTTGACATAAGCTTTATTTGCACAGAACCTTTTGCATAGAAAATTAATATTACTAAGCATTCACTTCAGATGGATAAACAGCAAAAAGGTTGGGCAATACAGTAATGGACTACACATTGGATAGGATTTCCCTTTTTAGTAATTTTCCACCCTTACTATGACATTCCTATGGATATTTAGTATGTTTTTTTCCTCTTTATAGAGGAATTTAGAAAATTTACACTAGCTGACCTGCTTGAAAAGTCGTATTTTAAAGTATCTGCCTATCTTTAAAGTACAAAATAGAAAAAGCAGTGCACTATACTCTTGACTGAAAAAAATATAAGTATGTACATGATTATCTACAAATCTGGGTGTTTACATTAAGTGTATACACAAAGAATATCCCTTCATTCTCCCCTCTCCCACCTGAAATGCATACAACAGAACATGAAAGTAATATCTCTTTTATTGGAACTAAGCCTAGAAAAACACTACGAGCTCCAGTTCTCAGCCTGGACAGCTGCCACAGTAAAGCCTACAAGCCGAAGCCAAGCAGGACAACATGTTAGTCCCAAAGCTTCTGTCAGCACAGCCTCCTTATTTGAGGTCAACTTGATACACACCAGCACAAGGGAATAACAAAGGAGGAAAACCATGAGCCAACAACTTTAGGCATTCACAGTTTGTCAGGAAATTAACCTCTTCATTTGTGAGCTATGCATCAAGAATAAAGCTGGCAAAGATTTCTGAGGCATCATGGAAGAAAAAAAATCATTAGATATACAAAGAATTAACGCGTATATTTTTTCGTCACAATGTATTCATTACATCAGAGTCGCTTGGATATTTATTATTCCATAAATAAATCTATGATCTGTGACCCCTCAAAAATTCCATACTTAAACCTGTTCTTCTCCTGGAGAGCCTGAATTTGCGTTCAGCTTCTTCAAGGCTACACATACATTAGCATCTATAGGCATAATCTCTTATGTTTTCTCTCTTAAAACGCACAGTTTGCACACTGTCAGTTAGAAGCCTTTTTCGATTGTCATCTGAATTGGTACAAGATAAGATTTTAGTGTAAAACATATGCAAAAATTGACAGAGGGGGTGCCAACGAGATAGAAGAAAAAAGTTTCCCTTAGGACCCGGGCCCCAGAGAGGGTGCAGAATCTCTGTCCCCGTAGGTTTGACACCCAAGAGAACAACATCCTGAACAACCCAGTCCCAATTCAACACTGACCTAGTTCTGAGCAGGAGGTTGGGACACAGCATTCAGAAGTCTGCTCCCACCAGAATTGTTCTGTGAATATTTAGTACTTTACACCTACTAAAGCTAGCCAGTTCTGCTTAAGAAAAACAAAGAACATGGCAAGATATATAAAAACAACAATGCAGATAATGACAGAAATACTACAAGCACTGAAAATGCCAAAGCATTCTAATGTATCTTAGATTACTGGCAGTCACATACACCTCCCCCAAGCTTACATTAATTTTCTTCGTATGTGTACCTATGCACACAGATAAAGGAATTCCACAGTGCTAAAACAGACAGAAATATGCCCAGCTGCTACCTTGAAACAAGTTTTGCTACTGTTGTTAAACAATTTTTCCTCAAACACCTTATTAGCATGTAAGTTTTTGCCATGTAATTTAAAATCAGTTGAAGTAGTTACCAATATGCGTAAGGTGAACTTTTACGTCAGTATTACCTGTAAAATGCTACAATTATAGTAATCACGTATTTACAAGGAATTGATATACCTAGTTATTTCTATTTTAATTCCTTGTACACAAGTTACATAATTACATAGTACACACTATACATATGTGTGTGTGCATACACACACACATAGAGTTTACTTTTACATATATTAGGTATTATACCAAAGCATTCTGGAAATGTAAACCAATTCAATATTGACAAGAAGTTCCAGAGTTTTCAGCACCAAAGTATAAAACACTTTGGGTGGGGGATTATGGATGCAAGATTGTATTCATACTTGGTATTATCTAATACTATAGATTTTTTCCTTCTTTTTTTTTAACCTTTTTAAACAAATACTGCTGGTGCAATTTGAGTCTTTCTTCCTGGATAACTAATGAGAACAAGAGACAATCCATATCCCCAAGTATTCTGCAACAGAGGGAGCCAGTCTTCAGGAAAGGTAATGCTACCATGTCTCCTTCCTTAACAAAGCAGAGAACTGCTGTTCAATGGTTTTTTATCTCTACAGGAAAAGGACCGCTTGTTTTCCGTCTCACCAAAATCAGTAGGAATGTGAAGCTACCACATCTTACCTTATGTATCTTCCTGCTACTGACTGGCAATGCCCCTGCAACTGCTACCATCAGCCTGTCATTTGTGCCAGCAATGGGATTCTTGACATAAAATTGTGCCAATATACGAGTTATACAAAACCTAGGACCTTACCCTACACTTCAGTCAGCTTTTGGTAACTTTAGATCAAGTGCATCAGCCTTAATTCTACAAGGCTGAACTCAAAAATCCTGAATAAATCAACAAGGGAGAGGAGGGAAGTCCTTTACAAAGGACACTGGTCTCCAGGATATAAAAGAACTTAATCTTAAATTTTCAAGACAGCCACAGTGTTCTTCATGGCTTTTGTAGAGGTTCCTGTTACTATCTGGGGCAGTTCTGCCTAACACGCCTTTCTCCCTTTGCAGACCTCCCTCGAGACAAACCAGCATAACTCTACATCACCAGGGAGGGAACCAGACAGTTTGACTCACTGCAGTGTGATGGCTAGAATTACTTTAATGCACACACGCTACACAGTCCCTTACACAGCAAGAGGCTGTACATGTTTCTCCCTCATTTTAAGATCTCTGGAAGGAAGGCTGGATTCTTGCAGTCTTATTCATTTACTGTAAAAAAATTCTTAATTATTCTCACATTTTTCTGAGCTGAGCATTTAGTGCCTTTAAGAATATGCACACTAAATAAACTATTGTGTTTCTTTGAAAAGTTAAGCCACAGACCATCAGCGGGTACACTGTTTGACAAAGTTTACAGATGCCTTTGTTCAGAAAGCCCTGGTGTGCTGTCCCAGGGCGTTACATTAGACAATACACATGCATTTGGTGATAACAAAAAGCTTTCAGCAACAGACCAGACAGTTAAGAGACTCTCTTAGAAAGATCCTTCTCACTGCCAGTCCTTTAGTTCAGGTTAGGCATGTAAACACAGGCCAGAACCATAACCTCCTTCCCAAACACAGAGTATCACCCAGCTGGTGCAGTTAAGTTTCATCTGCCACATGGAGTCATGGAACAAGAGAAGCTCATTCAAGGTTGCCAGCATGTGAGTTATAGGTGCTCCATCATCTAAGTGTGAGGAGAAGAACAATAAGCAAGTCTCAGGTCTAAACTGAGCAGATGTTCTTTTTTGCCTTACATGCATCGTACACACAGATGAATAAAACAAAATTTCAACTTCCTAGATGACTTTGAGAGAAACTTAAGATTAACATATATTTTTCTAAGTAAGTGTTGTGGTTTAACCCTGATTGGCAACCAAGCACCACACAGCCGCTCGCTCACCCTCCCCCTACCCCAGTGGAATGGGGGAGAGAACCAGGGAGAAAAAAAAAACCCTAAAACCCATGGGTCGAGATAAAGGCAGTTTAATAGGACAGCAGAGAAAGAGAAAATAACAATAATAACAACAGAATATGCAAAACCAGTGATACAAGTGATACACAATGCAATTGCTCACCACCCAATGCTCAGCCCATCCCCAAGCAGCAATCACTCCCTCCCCTGGCCAACTCCCCCAGTTCATATACTGAGCTTGACATCAGGTGGTATGGAATAGCCCTGAGGCTAATTGGGATCAGCTGTCCTGCCTGCATTCCCTCCCAGCTTCTTGTTCACCTGGCAGAGCATGGGAAGCTGAAAAGTCCTTGACCAGCGTAAACAGCTGAAACCAGGACAGTAACTACAAGCTTCCAGATTGCTTCCTGAAAAAAATCCACGACAGAAACCAAAATTGAGGCCACATCAGTATGTAATGAACAGTATGAACAAGTACTGGTCTGGACAATATTGAAGAGCTCAAACTGGTAATTCACCCCTCTTTTGTAACATTAAAGAGTTGCTAGACTTGCATTGCACTTACATAACACTTGAATTTTGGGGGGCTCACATTTATACTCTAGCACAGTTAACACACATTTGAACTTCCATACATTATATGACACCATTCTAATAAGACCCTTTAACAACATACAGGACCTAGTCAGCAGAGCTGGCTTCCCCACCAGCCCTCCCATTCAGCTCCTCTGCAGCACAGGCCCTGGCACTTCCCACCTCTGGGGCAAGTGCCAAGCAGGGGCCCACAGCCAGGACCTGACCTACCCTTTGCCCAGAACCTTTCCTTTGAGCAAGACCTTCCCTCTCCCCTTCTTCACCTCAGGTTGGAGCAAAGCCAGGCTTTGAACTCCCCAGGCAGCAGGGCTACTTTTCTCCATATAGTTCTCAAAACAAGTGTTGATGATACAATTTTATGCATCTAACATTTCAAACAGCTCACACACAACCAAGATACAAAAAAAAAAAACCTATGAAAAACTAAATTAAATCCATTCTGTTAAAAGTTTAAGGTAGCATGAAGGGGAAACCTGTTCTTTAATTAACTCGTTATTTACATATTAAGTTATCAGGCAAAACAGGTAAGCAGTTTCAAAATAAGTATTTTGGCAGAGGCAGATGCCTATTAACATGAGTGACCAGGACATATGGCAACTTTTTGCTGAAACAAACGAATGCAAGGCCTATACTTTAAAACTAAATCTTGTCCCATTGCTGGTCAACTAGCTCTTTCTAGACCAAATTTCAGCATCAGGCACACTCCATATTTGCTTGAAGAATAAATTCTGAGTACCAACTAGTTGTCAAAGTCAGGGGCACAGAGGGAAGCAAAAACAACAGAAACTAGGCCAGCTTACTTAATAATTTTCCTTTCTTGTTTGTTCTCCCAGGAACAAAATTAAACTAGAACTAAGTTTCAATTTGCACCCAAGACAGCTATTCTGAAGGCCATTCAGTGAACTTCAAAGTCTACTGACTGCAAGAGTCCAGAAAATCCTCACTACTTGGGCAGTTCACAGAGAAATTCAGAAAGGAAAAAAGACCAAGAAAACCCACAAAAACCCCAAAAACATCACACAAAACACACACACACACAGTGCTCCCTATCCCTCCATCGAATCCATGAATAGCATACCTTGGACACAGCTGCCAAATTCATCTAATTTCATTAAGAACTTTGAAGACTGAAGAAGAAATGCTGTCATATTATATGATCGCTTGCATTTGTAATTTCCATTATTTGTGAGCTATATGGTCCCATCCCACCAGCTCCATACAAACTAACAATATCCTCTACTCCCTTGCCCCTAGAATCATAGAATCNCTGACAGCACAAACAAAAACTCTAAGTTTCAGTAATATGCAATGTGTTCTTATTACAGTATTTCAATAACAGTGAAATATTAAGTTATAACAATGATACGCAATCAGCAATTGGTATGATACATTTTGCTCCAGAAATACTTTTGTTCTGAAAGTTTAAGTTACAACCCAGATGCACCATAGACATTACAGGTTACAGGAACCATGCAAAAAGAAAATCAGTTCTAGATTACTACCAAGTAAGTCTTTCATTAGAATTTCCACCTTTCTAAGATCTTTTTCTTTCTTTGTAATTAATGCTCTGGAGGGAATTTCCTTCCAGGACCTTGTAAACTAACCAAGTGCTGCACTCTGTAAAGGAAACATTTATCAGCCTCAGAATCCCAAACTCCCCAAAGACTATGAAGTGCTTGCTTGCACACCCACAATACATACTACGGACTGCTCCCTGTGTGAAAAGTACAGAATAAAAGCCTACAAGGAAGATGAAAAATAGCTCTGGTGGCAGGAGAAAGCATGAATGAGGTAACCAATATGAACAACAAATAAAAGATGCAACATGGAATAGCTGTCAAGATCTGAAAACACAAAAAAGTTTGCAGATTTTAACCTTTCATAATATTTAGTTAATTCAAGATTCCTTTGCAATAATTGCAGGGGTTTTGTATCATCAGAAATGTAAGATGACATCTTTTTTTGCTTGGCTGGGTTTTGGTAAGGTATAAATATTTCCGATAATACATGGCATTCACTGGAATACTGACGTGATTGTATCCAATACAAACTGCATCATGAACAGTGCACAAAATATTGTACTTTTAAGATTTGACAGTTACCTATATTTCCAGGAATTTAACAAAAAGCAGTTACATGATTCCACCTACTAATAAAAATTTGTTAGTGGTATCTAGTCAGGACATCACAACAGCAAGAATTAGTGAAGAGTCAGACTGAAATACACCATTATTCTACCTGAAGATTCATAGTCAGCTTACTTACATACACACAATACAATGACACAATTATTTAAGCTCCCTACATCTGACCAGCTCTCTCATCAGCTATCACAGCAGAGCACAAAGGAATGAAACATCAGAAGCAATATTCCACCACAAAAGTTATTGAGATTGTTTATGATCTGCAATTATCATGTCACTGCAATAACTATCATGAAAAGTAATACTACAGGTTGCAGTTACAACCTGTTTGTTCCAGTCATCTTATAACCACCCTATTACAAAAAAAAAAAAACAAAACCAAAACTTACCCAGAAACAACACCCACACCACAGACTTACTCTTCATAGCTGGAAAACAGAACACAGCAGCAAAATCTTGACACTTTCAGAACAGCGAGGTAACCCAAGGTTTTGTCACAACCTCCAGAGGCGGTCTGGAAATCTTCATTCCCTACTTCCCTCTCCCTCTGCCCCCAAATTTGCCTTGGCTCTCACCCCCCCCACCCTTTTTTTTTTTCTTTTTGCTGAGGCAATGAAGTTTTTTTAAAAGTTGCAAAATAAAGTTATTTGACAAGATGGGTTTTCAAATGTATATTACAGTAGGCATTGTGTGTGTACATGTGTGTGTGTGCATGAGCCAGCAGTGTGCCCAGNACCTTAACTATTCTATGATTCTATGATAAGAAAAGCACACCTTACACAGACTAGCAAGCAGTTGAGCTACAGACAATTATTTACAGCTATTTAAGCCCTCAAAGCTTCATTTTATTTCCTCCCCAAAGCCTATAGTGTCTCATACTGCATGAACAGAAGCAACTACACATTCCTCAGTTATACTTCCTACTTTATTCCATATCACAAAGGGACCTTTCCTGAGTTCATCTGTCAAGACCACAATTTTAATTACAATACTGTAAGAGACATGATTGTAAGCACCATGTTGTCTGACACCTATCATGGAGTAATATCAAGAGAATGAATGCCAGAAGAGGTTCCAGAGTCTGAAAGCCTTCTCCCCCCTGACAAATCCCTGGACTTCTTACAGTTCCTGGCAGACAACCCACAGATGACCAAGAAAAGCTGAGAAAACAGAATAAGGGAACAATACAACAGAGAGTCTTGACTTTCCCAGCAAATCTGTTGTTTTCAACAAGCAAGGTCTGGACAGATGAAACTTAGTTTGGAAAATGTCAAAAATACAAAAGTCGCCCCAGTTTACTACTGTCCCATTGCTTTTCTCAGCACAGCCTAAATGTTGTTGCTTGTATTAGACAAACATCATTAAGCACTGAAAGAAAACCTATCTGTGAAGAAGTCTCAGTGGCATTTTTATAATTACTTAAACAGCCAACTACATACATACACTACTCACAAGAGTCAACAATGCCAAGAGCAGCCTTTGAAATTGATGACCCAACAGTAACCAGCAGAGCCAAATACCTGAAGTCCAATCTGTTTCCTCTTAGTAAAGCCCACAAGTTGCAGAAGTGTGGTGTCAAAATTTGTACTTCAGTCACAGCAACACGTAAGGGTCTTCTCCAAATGCACCTGGAAGCTGTCTCTGACCTTTCAAAAGGTGAAGACTATTGTTCCCAAACCAGCTTTAGATAAGAAGTGCTTGTTAATGTATAAACAAACGCTACTGGTAAGCAATATCCTTTTTGCTGCAAAAGTCCTTACTGCCAATGCTGTTAAACCAAGGAATTCATCACCACAAGTTTTGTCTGGGTTGGAGTGGGCACCAGCAACCACCTGTATTATCAAAAGCATGCCCTTGCACCTATAAACTCTATTCACTGTACAATCACTTCTCCAATACTGTATGCTATATTGGCAATGTCTTTCTGTGGACATTTTCTGCTTTCTGTGGACTTTCTACTTCAACCTCCCCTTTTTGGTTTCCCTGACAAGTAACACAATGATTATCCAACCTACACCAAATAAGCATTTTTAAGAAAATGCTGCTATAATTGAACACCATTAACTGACAGGTACTGGATTTGCAGCAAACTACATTGATCCCCACTAAGTAAGGATGAACAAGCTGTTCAGAGGGATATCTAGAAAAGAATCAGATCTTGACAGACTTGGCATTTCCTACCTCTGTAGGGCCTGGGAGACGTTTCTGTCAGAAGTCACTATGGTCTAAGAGTTCTACAGTGATGCTTAATACATAATTGCCACTTACAGCTACCTCCATTTTAAGTTGGAAACCAAAGTCAACCATGACTATTGCTGAAAGCTCAGTCTGATGCCTACTTGATAACAATACATTATTTATGATATTAGGGAAGGTGATGACTCACTTATTGTTCTGCAATTCAAAGGCCCACAGCTCAGATGAAGTTTTTGCTTCCAGCATTAGAGAAAGTGCAGGTTTTGTTCATGTAATTGTTTTACTATTTTCTGGCAAGCAAAAAAACAAATAACTTGGCCAAAATATCTAATGGCTGACAGTCACGCTCAAAGACATCACTAGTTATAATACTCAGTCCATAACTTCATGGTCCAAAAGAGAACCTATTCAGGAGGCAAAGATACTTTAATCCACTCATTGTTACTGTGCAGCAACAACATTCCTGGTTTACTGGCTGCGCTAAAATAGTTGACAACCAAGCATTATTTAGGTCCAAATTTGCTAAATTTTCAAGTGAGAATAATCATTAGGTCTATTTAGATACCTAATCTTTTAGTAAAGCTTCTCACATCACTCCCAGAATTCACAAATTGTAGCTGAAATGCATATCTCTCCATACACAGATTGACTGTGCTCTCCTTAATTTTACCAGTTGTGGAACCTAGAGACACCTTCTACCAGTTAAAGATGCCACTAGGTTAACTTCTGTACTATGAACACTACTTTTTCATCCTGTTACCAGTTCATGGTAAAAGTGGCATATTTCATTTCCTCAGAAGAAAAAGAGTATTTTTGAACAATCAGATTTATACATAGAGTCTTCTGCTGCCATTAAGAACTTTATCAGCATCAAGGAACTTGTATTTTGTTATCCGATTGAAAAAAAGTTAAGTCATTTAAGCACAACCAATACATGCATGAAACCTGTTGAAACACACTGTACTGGGAGCCCTGGAGAAGACATTGTATTGGAGGAGCTGGTGACATTGAACAGGTCCTGTCTGCTCTGTTAGGCCTCATACTTAGGGCTTGAGAAGCCTAAGTGTTAGCATGAGTAGCCAGCCACCATGCAGGAACCAGCTAGAGGAACCGCCCCATGCCAGTCTGTGAGGACAACGGGAATTTGAAACTAGCTTATGTGCCACCTTCAGTACTAAAACATGCTCAGACCTGCCTCTGGAAAAAAAAAATTCTTAAAAGCAGATAAAAGACAGCTCACACTACAAATCAGCGTTCACTTCATTGCAAATTTATAATTTATATACAAGTAACACAGCTAAATTTCCCCACATAAGGTCAGCACCTGGCGTTATCATACTATAGATTAAGTTTTGTAGTCAAAAATCTCTAACCTCCCCCAGTCTTGCCCTCCTTCTTCAAACTTGAGCTTTTTATCCATAGTCTACCTTAGCAATACGAAAAAAATACACATTTCATACCTGACACTTTCATACACTGACGTTATAATCCAAGGTCCCCTTCTTAAAAAAGCTAATAGAATTAGTACCTTGAACTTTTGAGGAAAGTTCTACATATACCTACTATCAAAATTATGTGGCATCTAAAACTGTGAGAGCAGGGGAGAGAGATGAAAGGGTAGTCTTCCGTTTTGAGGTGGTTTTATTTACAGTAGTTTACAGTGTTTAAGTGAAGTAGCAAACAATCAGGTTTATGAACTCATGGATTTATTTATTTTAGGATAACAAATAAGAAGTAGCTAGAAAAAGATTTTCTGTCCAGAATTTTTGATGATACAAAGAAAATCCAAAGAAGTTTGCCAAATAAATCTAAATGCTAACAAGTGTTATTTATAATTTTCTGTCTGAAAGAACTAATCACTATAATCACATTCAAATTACACTGCAATAGCATTACTATTAAAAATCTGCTTGCTGCTATTTAAGAAAAGACTGTTCGGAGCCTAATTTTTTCTTTTTTTCTTAAATACTTTCCAATTGTTGTAAACAGGATTAAAATAAAGCAGCAATATTTTGAAAAAAAACTGTCAGGAGTTTATAAAATTAAGCATTAAAGAACTTACTCTTATTAGAAAAATCATATCAAGTATACCATAGATTAAGCCAATAAATCCCATAAACCACAGTTAAACTTACCAATGAACCCCAGTGGAGGCTGGATATATATACATATTAGTTAGAAACTCCTCCAAAAAAGCTCTGTGTATATATACTTGTGCATTAAGTACATAAAGTACAATTAATAAAGATATTTTAATGTATTTTCCCCAAAAGCTATAAAGGAAGCTGTACAGCAAACAAAGGAAAAGCTAGCTTTCACACTCAAATCAAAAAATGAAAAGCTAAGATACACCTACCTTGAATTTTGCACAGACTAAGAAACAGCTACCTGCAGATCAAGTAACAACATCTCCACACAGCCCAGGCACAGGCCTGTCTTTCCAAAAGCTTCAGGGATCCCCTCTTCCCCGCCCCCTCTCTTTTTATGGAGGGGGCAAGAAGGAAAGAGGAAAACCACAAACCTTTCTGATACTGTCACCAGTACCAAACTGCCACCTTAATCCCTTTTTTTTTTCTTTTTCAAGTCCTTTATCACTTTAGGCTTTCTCCTTTACTGCCTGACAAAACAGACAGTAACACTGACTTTGATTTGCTTTAAGAAAGAGAAAAAAAATGCTTAGACAATGGATACAGACCAAAGTGGCTAACCTAAATGCTGCAGTCTCTCTCCCATCCCTTTGGAGTCTGTCAACAAAAAGATTATTTTTCTACTGCTGCTACCTCTGCTGAAATTAGTTCAGTATCCCACAAGTACCTGCTGTTGTTCAAAACAACTGCTAGCCAGTGGCAAGAAAGTAGCAAAGAGCTGAACAAAGAAGGAAGCTCAGGGGCAAAGAGGGTAGCATCCTAACTGAAAAAATGGGGACGAGTAGATACAACTATTTAGCCTCCTGAAGACTGGACCAAAGGGAGAAGATAGTACAGCCACCATACTACTTGCAGGATGAAAAATTTGAAGGTATTGCTACACTGGTAATTTTTTTTAAGCTATATTTTTCTAAATCACTTCCTCTATGTGAGGATGCACAATTTACAGAACACATCTGATTCCTATTGAAAGAAAGGGAAACGAAAAACCTTCTCCAACTACGCTCCACTGGAAAACCTCACCTTTATGTTCGAGTCCATGCAATTGGCAGTACTGGACACACGCTGTCTATTTGTGAAAACTTGAAGTATTTTAGTACAAACAATATCCATGTCCTGAACTTGAAATATGATAATCCATGAGCTTAAAGCTTGGGAGTTCATGTCAACCAAGAGAGAGGATTTGTTTGTTCAGCCAGTAGATTTGAGTCACCTGGCTCATTCAGCATGCAGAAGTTTTACCACATTCTCCACTACTTTAACAGTCTCATAAAACAGCTGTAGTCTAAACAGACCCTGAAGTTGTAAAGCATGCCTTTTTTTCAGCTCTGTTCCCTCCTTTCTTACGAAGGAGAGATTCCCCCCCTCCCCCCCCCCTTTTCTCCTAGGGATGTTAAGGGTTTTGGGGGGCTGAGGAAAGCAACTGCAGAAGGGTGGGACAGAGAGGGGATAACATCAAATGACAAGTCCAATCAAAATACAAACTGAAGAAGGATTTGAAAACTGACAAAAAGTATTTATTTGCCTTAAGTTCTTACCTTTATGTACAAAGTATACAGATTGTGATACTTCTGGCCGTTCTCTCCAATTTCTTCTTCTCAAAAAATGTGGATTTTTCCTCTAACCTGTGGAGAGCCCCTGCACTAGCTCCTGTCCCAAAACAACCCATCTGCTATTTCACAAATGCCTCTATGTGGAGTCATCGCTACTGTTTGTGTAACAATACGAAGCTATTGTGCAAGTATTTACGACCAGCATGCTGCCCAAATTTTCTCAAAAAAACTGGCACACCGAAGCAGCATGCAACACTTCATATTGCTATTAAACTTTAACAATTTCCTAGAGGAGTGGCACTTGGCAGGAAGAACTGTTTATGCAGGACAAATTAAAATCTTGCTGAAAGTGATCAAAGATTCATAATTTCAAAGTGAGCTGAGTAAGCCTTAGAATGGAAAGCATTAATTAACTTACAGCTTACCAATCCCTGTCAAACCAGGAACATTTATACTGTGGATATCTACCACAACAGGTATCAAACAATGATGTTAAAAATAAGGCTTGCTTGCATAAACAGGGATGTCCAAGGGCATTTTAGATGGCCTAAAAAACCCCAATGTATCTGCTTAAGCCTGGCACATACAACGGAATTTATTAAACTTCTAGTCCTTTTTTTCTGGGATAGCAGGTACAGCACAATCAGGATACCCCCTAAAGCTGCTAAATTGAGTTTCTGACTCCTATGTTTATACAATGAATTCATTCTAGACAGTCAATTTCCAAACAGTTGTGGCAGTGCAGCATGTTTTCATTTAAAAACATACAGCAACTCAGCATGATTTCAATAGGAGTCTTTTAGACAGTTTCCCCTGGCCCTCCCGCCTTTCCTCCAAAGCATCTTCTCAAATGCTTATACATCCAAAAACTTAGATCTGATGACAACATCACATTCACGTGACCATGGGGAATGCCTGGAGGCACACATCCTGCGCATGCACGTGGTCTGCCTATCAGGGACACACTAGGAAAAAAGAGTGCCCCTAAAAAACAGAAGTCTGGCCTCACACACACAGCTGGCACAGAGGGACTTGCTTTAACAGCCACCTAATGCATTGTTTTGTCCAAAAAAAAAAATCTCCAAATTGTAATAAACCACCTACATCCATTTGTGATCAGCACTAAAAGTTTATTTTCCACTTGTCCCAGTACAGTGTCTTCTAAAGAACCTATCAGCTCCCTCTCTTGAAAAAGATGAGTGCAAATGAAGATCGGACCCTAAGCGTTGCCCAGAAACAGAAAACTAAGTCCCTTCCAGTTGCACATCTTTGCAATGGTATTTAACCACCCTTCAAAATCAAAGAAGCCTGTTAGCGTGTGTTAGCTTATCCATATTCCTATAAGCCTTTACTTGACAAAAAACTTGGGATTTTGGTTTGGAGTGGGAGGAATTAAAGAAGAATACTGATATACTTAAAGTCCACACTCTCCCAAAGTACTATTTTAGCAGGGTTTCTCTACTGTCCTACTCCTACCACAAAGGACATCATCCTTACTTTGGTGCCTCATGCCAGCATCACTCGGAAGTGGGAGGACCCAGATCCCAACCTCTCTGTGAGGACTCTGGAACACAAATGAAGACAAATCGCTCAATGAATGCAAGCCTAGTTCACATAAGGGCCGAAACTCACATTTTCTATTCCATGAACTAAGCACTTAGACATTAGTTTTGTGTGTGACTGAGCATCACTCGATTCCTTTTCCAGATCTAGGCTACATTTTTCTGAACCTTGCATAATCTTCCAGCAGCAACACTGCTACTTCAGGGAGAGTAGATCCACCCTTCCCAGAACTTCATGCCCCACTGAACTTATTTTCTCTCTCTAATGCTAAGCACAATGGCAGACGTGCCAGCACAAAGTCCAGCAACACAGCACACCAGAACAGCAGCCATGTGTGAACCATAAGTGCCTAAGCAACAGTGCCAAAGAAAGGAGGAGGGCGTCAAACAGAAAGCATGAGAGCTACCACTACCTTTGAGTAACATCAGTAGAATTGGAGTTGCATGTTTAAAGAAACTTTAAAGAAACTGCCAATAAGGCTCTTTTTTTTTTTCCCTTTTTAAGTATCACAAGAGAGTATGCTGAAATGAATTTACCATTAGAAATATCTGGATTGATGGAACACTTTCGAGATATTCACAAAAGTGAACTAGCTGACCTGGGTCATTAGACAGGTCTTCAAACATCTATTCTGAGATATTAGATCAAGGGCCTACACTACATTTTAATCACAAATAATGTCCAGGTAACATTCATCATTAAGGTGCTTCCAACAGCAACATGAGGTGAAACAGACTGTTGTTCAAAGTAGCTTGAAGGCCTATTCTTTGCAGCATGCCCAGGAATCATCACAAATAACCAGCCTTCAACTTGTTAACGTGAGGTGCTATAAGCATGTCAGATAAATTGTCAGATACTTCGGGAAGAGGCAAGCCATATTATAGCTAAAAAACTTTTTTTTTTGCAGAGCATTTTTTTCCAGGGGAAAACTCACGTTTTAAACATTTTAAATACAAAAACCTGGTCTTGTTGCACTTGACACATTGCCTTAAGACATTATTTTCTTTTTAAGCTAATGAATAACTGTATGAAGCAAAGTTTCAGAAGTACAAAGTAAACTGAAGCGCGAGTGAGAGGTTTTAGATCTCTGACACTTCACAAGTGAAAAGGACCTTCTTTTGTGGCAGACAAGATGAAGGAGCAGCTAGGATTAGAGGCATAGAGGGAGTAAATTGAAGGTAACAGGGAGACTAAGAGGAAAGAGAAGTGTGTATACACAAATATTGAAATTGAACAGGGGAGAAAAGCATCTTCATGGGATAGGATGCCAGTTTAAGACAGTCCTCCATAATAAGAATGCCTTCTTTACAGCTTGGAAGTAGTAAAGAAACATGCATAAATACCTGAATTTAATATATTCAGCAAGACAAAGCTTTTTCTCACTATTAAAATGAGACAGTAATTAGATTCCTGGTCACATAAAGTATTGTTTTAAAATTCTGGGCAACTTCTCAGAGCCCATCCAACATCTTCAGACATGCTAACGCTATGTAATGGAGCTGAGGGGGCCTCCAACCAGTTTTTTCAGAGTGTGCTTAGTTTTAATTCGTATACAGAGGCAACTGCCCTGCTAACAAAATGCAATACCTGTATCTTAATACTTTCCTGCCTATTTGTAAAGCTAGCAGCTATTAAGACAATTGCCAGCTTGAACCTTTTACTGAGGACTATGACCAGATGCACATATACTAGATGTACATCAGGCTATGTAACTACTTCCTCACAGACTTAAAAATTAGGTCACCAGTGGAGCAGTCAGCCATGCTTGTCAGGGTTCGTAGTTCTAATGCACAAGAGCATTCTAAAGACTACCATAATGCAGAAGCATATATTCCATTAAACTGACAGGCAGTGGTTTCTCGAGGGCTCTAGAGTAATTTTTGAGTAGTTCAGCAGAAGTTAACCAAACTTACAGGATGCCATCAAAAAAAAGAAAAATACAGCACTATATGGCACTTTTTTCATGAACATTTAGTTTTGCACACCCAATACAGCAGCCTGTACAACACAAAACAAACAGAAAATCCAGTTTTTCTGAGTTAGCATCATGGCTCCCTACATAGATGATACAGAGTAGTGGTGTTCATTCTGTGACAGATTTTACTTCAGCCTTTCCTCCCTTGCCATCATCATCTAAAACTGGGATTCCAGCTGGGTCACTCTTCAACTTCCATTCCCAAACTTGCTAGACCTCAACAGCTGTCTTCCTACTCAGTCCTATTAAACCCAGTTTGACACCTTTTGATTTTCAATGAAAATTACCCACCACTGTGCATCTCTTAAAATAGGAGAAAAAAAAAAGGCAGAATCATCATAAAGCAGCAGTAATCTGATATTAGGTAGATACAAACAGGAGAATGGCAAATATTTTCCTTCTGTAAGAGCAGAAGGGTCTAAGAACACTACTAGAAACCTATGAACCAACTGACAGACATCTTGTTAACTGATCCAGCTACAAAAGCCACTGAGTAGATGTTCCAGTCTTCTCAACCAAAAACTGACCAACACTTCAGAAGAAATGGGACCTTCTCTCTCTCAACCCATACCTTTGACCAAGCAATACAGCCAGTATTTTGTCTGGCTGAACAAATCAGCGTCTGTTTGATGTTTTCATCAAGATAAAGACTGAAGCCGGGCAGTGGTACATTTTTACTTATTTACTCTATAAATTGAACTATTCAAAACAGCTTTCACTGAGGACTACACAGTCAGTAGATTAGAGGCAGTTGCAGGAGCTGGTAAAATATAATAAGCCATGCATGTCGTTATAGCAGAAAATTCTAATGGGCATCACTTTCTAACACCAGTTTGTAACTCCATAAAAATGCAATTACACCACAGGCATTAATGGTTTTAATTGAACCAATTATGTTCTAAGAGGTAAAAGACTAAAAATACATACTAAATTATACAAAGTCTTTAGCCTAAATAACATTTGGGAGTTAACAAAATACTTGTGGGAAAACATATCGCAGATGGTCAAACAATGTAGCACAGCGATATCCTATGCAAACACTATCACTTGGGGTTTTTTTTTTGTTTGTTTGTTTTTTTAAGTAGATTCTTGTTTCAAGCTCTGAATAGCATGTGGTTTGGGTCAAGGCTGAATGGTTCACTATATATACACTGAAATGGTTTGCACACACACACCCCTGCCCCAAAACTACACACATACTCGGGGTCAAATACAGGCATTCAGAAAAAGTTACAGATTTATATTTTTTTCCCCCACAAACACCATTTGCAAAAACATGCCCATGCATGACAAAGAACTGAGGAGGGAATGTGACCAGAAGTCTCTTTCTTCGCATTAGTCACTCATTTAACTATGGTAGTCCTCCATGCTTAGGGCTTAACTAGGTCCTAGCACCACATTTTTGGCATCACTTATTTAGAGAAGTACTTTGCTCCCACCAAAGCACCCATTCAGTGCTTCTCAAGGTTTTAATAAAAAAAAAAAAAAGGAAAAATAAGTCAGCTGTCTCAAGCAAGAAGTTATACTTTGAGACAGTAAAGGAGACTGTCCTTGAAACCAAACGGAACATTTTCAGAACTTGAGGCAACATCATGATTCATTTAATCATGAACCTGGCAATTCTCAAAGTGAATCAATGTAATTATATTACACTGTAGAATCCAGGCTGATGTAAGCAAAGCCTGTCTATCCTTCAACATGCCCATCTCCCCTCCCAAAATAAGGAAAAAGAAAAGAATGTGCAAAGATCTCAGTATCAGGCATGCTGCCATGCAGACATGGTGACCCTCCTGGGAGCAAAGGGGCACAGCACAGGGTAGGAGAGGTGGATGTGACCAACTCCAGCAAAATAGGCCTGCACCTGCTCAAGACAAAGGTGAGCAAGGACAAGCCAAGGCCTCTGTAGAAAGCTAGCTTCTTGTTCCTGGTCTGTCTTCTACTACCCATGGCACACAGGTAGAGCCCGAGAGAGATGGGTTTCTTCAGAATAGAGATGAAAAAGCCAACTTGGGGAGTCATGTGTTGCTGATGTCCACTTACAGTCTTAACCTATCTAAAGAGACAGGTGTGGGGGTNTGCCTAGAGCAAAGAACGAGCCAGGCTCTCCTCCAAAGTACACAGGAAAAAAGACCAGAGGCAACAGACAAAGTTGCAGCAAGGGAAGTTACACTATTAAGAAAGAAATTTTCACAATGAGGGTAGCCAAACCCTGGGAAAGGCTGCGGAAGCACGTCCTCAGAGATTCAGCACAACCCAACAAGGTCCTGGGCAACCCAATCCAGCATCAGAAGTGACCGTGCTTTGAGTGTGAGTATTCTCACAGCCATCATAACCAAGTTAACTGCGCATCCTACAACAGTCATGCATAAACAGTTAGAAAATTTTCCACTAGCAATGTTAACACAGTGCTATGGATAAAACAGCAGACTCGAGCCCAAAGGGCAAGTCAACAACTTGCTGATATAACCACCAAGAACAGACCCTACTTCTTTTATTTCCCCTCCCTTCTGTAGAAGAACATACTGTTACCAAGCAAGACAAAGGGAGGACTATTTTTGTATGTTTTTGCACATGGCACAGTATAAAGATCTCCACAGACAAATGTTTAAAAAGCTTTATTTCTCAAGCATCCCTAATCCTCTGTCAAAATCACCGATTTTTATTTCTCTAGGCGATACACAGTATGATAGCTGTAAGCTACAAATTCCCATCAGTTCTTAATTATTTTGTTTAATATTAAGTCAACATCATTGCAAACTTTAAGAAATTTAAATTGCTACAGTAAAAGTACCCATACATATTGTATTTGATCAAGTCTGTTTCACTTCTGTTCTCTCCCAGAGCTTCCTAATCCAAGCAAGTAAATCACTTTTGGTGCTACAGGGTGCCAGGCACAACAGCTGCCTCCCATCCCATTCGTCAGGAGACTCAACTCAACCTCCTGAACTGAGAGACTACCTGTATCTTTGTTGTTTAAACTCTTCAAATACCAAAAAATGCAACTGGCTGGGGCTATCAGGAGCCAAGGCAGAGAGAGAAAGCCAGCCAGTAGTATCAGAAGGAATAATGAACAGGTTGTTACTTATTCAGCAGTTGAGTGGTATCATTTCTATCCAGTTTTCCTACTCTACAAGAGTAAAGGAATTGCTAATACCAAACACATATTAAGAATTAGTCCTCCTGCCCTACCTGTGATAAGGCCATGGCAAGCAGTTGACAGTTGGTCAAATCCTAATACATAGATTTGTTCAACAGCACATATTCCTGGTTGCTTCGTCACAGCCTTTCCTACACTATGTGTGGGACACATCTGATCCATTAGGTTAATGAGAGGCCCCAGAAAGGCATGATCAATACTCAAGTCACCATCTAAAATAACTGCTACCTTTCTAGAGGCAGAATTTAGAATTTACTGCCAGTAGGATTTAAGATTAACATGTGCAACTTTACTTTGTATGTATGCTTGGAGCTTCAACGGTAAATACATTTCTGCTTCTAGACAGCTTGCCAGGTTTATCTTGCTTTACACTTTTTACTTGAAGGATTAGTTATGCAAGCACCATATCAGTATGTAACTGTATTAAACCCACACAGCATTCAACTCAAAGCCTGTTTTCAGTTCTAACTCCATCTCAAAAGGGGCCAGGAAAGACACACAACACACAGCAAAGGATCAGACATCTGGACCACCTTCATAGATCAACCAGTTAAACACATCAGGACCCTTTAGCCTGGAACAAAGACCATATAGCTGCACACTGCTCAGGATTTCACGGACACAGCAAACAGATTTGTGCGCAGCTGTTCGCCACCTCCTCCAGTACAAGAATTGGAGAAGAGTAAGCAACACATACATACTGGAGGCTCAAAACACCCCAGTGAACCGGTTCCTCATGCAAGCACCAACTAGGCTGCAAAACTCCTTTCTCCTGGGCGCTCTTGAAGCAAGAGCTCTAGATAAAAACACACCTGGAGCTATTAAATACAGACTGAATCATAGTTCATGGAAGCTGGGATGAGCATTGCATGAAGACACCAATGGCCACTTCCCTGTGCTTACACTCCTCCTCCTTGGCACTCTCTACCATCCACAGGATGAAAGACAGGACAGGACTGTTTGGGCTTGGAACAAGACCTTCAGTTTATCACAGGTTGTCACAAAAGTCTTCCTTTATTCTTTTAAACTAATTAACAGTATACATGTTTCCACAATAATTATGTTAAGTGACCAGTCTGAGGTTCAGAAGCCAGGAAGGGACAAGATACAAACAGGATCATCTGAAGTTCTGTGCTTGAGATGGATGAACCTGGGAAGTACACAGAAGTTTTGAAAACCTCAGTGTTCAGCACAGCCGTACTACCCTCGGAAATACAAACACCATCATCCACAGTGTGCCCATTTAGATGGCAGACACATTTGGGAAGCCCAAATGTTTTAATGAATGGTTTTATTAAGAGACAGATCTACCCACTTATTACTTCCTACACTCTGGCACTCAGCTGAAAGAATTAGGTGTTTTACAGCACTGCGTACATTACCACAAGCTTGCCAGGAATCATTGTTTAAAACACTCAGTTATTCCATCATTAAGAGATTACAGTTTGAGAAAATGCCCTGTAAATCAGCCTAGTAGTTTACTCGATCCTTAATCCCATTTTACAAGATCTAGCCTTACCACTATTCTCTGCCAGAACCCAACAGGACACCTGATAATGCTAAGCCGAAAGCACCATGTGTAATACAGTAAAGGAAAAAAGCCAAGTTCTTCAGAAAAATCAAATTCCCTCTTACTTCCCTGTCATGTGACGGGGACTCTTCCATTACATAGACTTTTCCAGACATCGGTGACATAGGGCATCAGTCAGTACTACCATTTTGCTTATCAGAGGGCCGCTAGTGAAAATGCAACATTCAAAGTTGCACCACAAAAGCTCCCACTCCTGTTTTCAAAGAGCCAGGGAGGTTTTAGCGGTCTTTCAAGGCCGGCAGTTTGGCTCTGCAGGGCCCAGGTTGCCTCTGCCTGAGCTGCCCCTGGCAGGCTCTCGCCCAGGCCTGCCGCCCAGCCCAGCCAGAGGGCTGGTGTCGCAGTTCCCGGCAAGAGGAAAAAAAAAATTAAAAAAAAATAAAAAAAAAAAAACCCAGAATGCTCAGACTGGCAAGCTGAAGCCAACNGACTGGCAACCTGAAGCCAACCTAGCGCACGCTGCTGTTTTATCGGTTGTAAGCCTGACGAACAGCTGAGCCGGGGATTCGGAGCTATGGCCAAAAATGCACCTAAAGGAAAATCCTCCAGAAAGAGAAGATTCAGGAGCAGTTTCGTTACACGTTACCACAGCTGGACTGGAGAGAAAAAAAAAAACCAAAACCAAAAAAAACAACAAAACAAAAGCGAAAACGTTTTTATTAGCGACAGCGGCTCGGCTAACCGCCCTCACAAGCTGCCCGCGGCCCTTCCCGGCAGGCGCACCTGCCTTCACCCGCCCGTGAGCCAGCCCCGGCGCCGCAGCGAGGC